>VWZL01004029.1:243384-284577 GCA_013396915.1 Stercorarius parasiticus
TAATGTGGGAGATGAATGATGCTTAAAATCTGTCTTTTAAGAAATTACTGGGGTTTGTGTAAAAATCTTTTAAGTTCCGTTGCTTGGTGGTGAAAGATCCCTGCTTTTGGCTTTTTGGTATAGTTGGAATCTGTATGAGATGTTCAAGCTTGGCAGCAATGAAACAGACTAAAAATACTTCATGTTTTTTTTGGCCCTTATGGAACTGAGTATCCTCAAGATCATTCAGCTGGCGAGCAAGCTGTCCAATATATCATTTAGGACTATTGGACTATGAAAGAGGATTTTGCCTATTATCTAAAAGCATTTTTTGGAATTGGATATAAGAAGTGTATGTGCTGAATTACAATTCATTTTAATGTGACTTCTCTCTGTATTGATTGTAAGGATGGTTCTGCATGGAATTGCAGTTTCCTAGCAGTTAATGTTGTTATTTAGATGTTTGGTCTTTGTATTTGAAATCTTGACCCTGGTTAAGTCAATGCGAGATTTGCAGTGTATCAGTGGAATCAGGGTTTCATCCTTTGTGTGTTTTAGTATAAATGTGAACAGTTCTTTCAAAGCTTTTAATGTTCTTCTGCTAATAGTTGCCTTTATCCAAACAGGAGGAATGCTTGATTTTATCTCTTTCACCTTATGGCTTCCTGTGGTATAACTGCTTTCATTGAGTCAAGAAAACAATTCTTGTCTCTTTTTTTCTTTTCAAAGTGCTTTTATTCAACTCGCAACTATTAAGTGAAGTGTTGACCAAGATGGCTATCCTGCAGATTTAAGTGTGCTAATTCTTCACTATGTTGACTTTCAAAATACCTGTAATGAAGCAATATGTTTCCCCAGGATTCTTGTCTGTTACTAGTTAAATACTATGAGTAAAGACAAGCAATGCTGCAGTTTCCCAAGGTTTCAGTTGTTTTGGCAAACTGGTTTTTGTTGCTGTGTTAAATCAGACTAATCACTTGAAATTATGTATCCTAAATATGGATAGTACTTGTCTGCTTTTCTAATAACAGTTATGGAGAATGACATTTTATTTACCTGACAACTGTTTCCCTATACATATCTTAGGAGAATTAAAATGGAGTGGGACACCTTTATTTCATTTGAAGAAAATTGCCATCAAATGTAAATGTTAAGTTTGTGGTGTTTTCCGATCAGCATTCATCCATCACTCGTCTGCTAGCAGATTAGAGTAAGCAAAAATAGGTGATAAAAATTGGACTCTACTTATTTTGAGACTGATTCCTTCTTATTTTCTGACTTGACTAGATTCTCCTCACTGAAGGTATGCATGTGCTTATAAATACATGTGTATGCATGTGTTTATATATGTGCTGCATGTGTCTCTGGCTATTATCAGCTTACAAGGATTTAATGACTAGTGAGATTTTGCTTGACTCTTAAGATTTTTATTTTTTTTTCCCTTAAAACCCTAGCTTCTGAAATCAAGGAACTAAGAAATGTAATCTTTATTCTTTAAAAGTTGTTGAACCCTACTTGTAATATGAGGGAGAAGTGAACACTTAATGCAGGTAAATCACAAAAGCTTACAAACACAAATGAAGTAATGAATATTGCCCTTAAACTTTGTGGTGTGGTGTTTGGTTTTTTTTTTTTTTCCTTGCACTTGTTTGTTTGAAATGCAACAAAAATATGACTGTAGCTGGAAAACATCACTCCACTTTGTCTATATTGCGTAGCAAAATTGCAGTAATTGGGTTGAATTTCTTGGTTATAAGCGGAGGTTGCAAGATACGGGTTTGTGAAACAACGTTAAGATAGTCTGTGTGCTCTCATGGTTTTGTGTGTGCTAGATGTTGGTTTCTAAAATCTGTTTTGGAGTTAGTTTCACAAAGGGTGCTAGCAGAGGTCAATAATATTTAATGTATTTCTGAAGAAACTGTATGGTGGTCTTATTTGAAGGGCAGGGCTTTTTTCCCTTTTCTTTTTTAGAGGTACTTAAAAAATTCCTAAACTGCAGTTGAACAGGTGGTATTTGCCATTATTGTCAGTCTTAGGAAGAAAAAATGATCTTTTAAGGTCTTGGTTAACAGAATTTTAAATTCGTGTTGAGAAATAAAACAGAGAGAGATTTAAATCGGTGTGATTTATGTTAAGCTGCTTTAAAAAGTCATGTTACGATAGTGGTCTGTAGATCTAGCTAAGGCAGATTCATAAACCGTTGATGTGGTGTCATAAATGGAAAACCACTGGATACTGTAGTTGGCTTCCATCTTTTTCTCCCTTGAAAACAGTGTAAACAGTTCAGGTGTATAAAATGGGAAGATCAAAGTGCAGCTATTTCAATGTTTTGCTGAAGCAAAAGGCATAAGATGTGACACACAGTTCTTGTGACTAAATAATTTGAAGAATAATAAATTATTTTGTGAAACTGATTTATTTTCTTTCCTCTGCACTCCTCCTTTAACGGTAGTCTTTCTTGTGGGGTCTGGGGACCACTTCCAATGACTGCAAAAATAATCAAGAAAAACAAGTCTATTTTCGGTGGGCTTGTATACCATTCAGCTGTCCATCTCTACATTTGCAGAGATCCGCAAATCAAAAAGTATTGGAGCGACTTGTGAAGATTAGCAAAGATAATCTGCGAGAGAATGTTTTTGGTGGAAACAATGTGACCTCAAAAAGTGTCAGTCTGTTAGTTGGATATGTGACTGTTTCTAATAATAAAAGATATTTTGTCCAATATGAATCCCTTCTTTTATAAGTTAAATTTAGTCTGTGTGAGCTTGAGTATATTCTTACAGGATTCAACATGTCAGTCGTGGTGAATAAATAATAGTCACTCCAAACTAACTTGTAAGTTGCAGACCTAAACAGTTCTCTGCATACTTAAAAATGTTTATAATTTTATTTTAAAGTTTAAATACTTGAAGCCTCTTCAATCAGTATGGTAAGAGTTTCAATGTTTTCACTAACAAACTGGAAAAGTATACCTTTAAAAAGAGGAGATAAAACTTCAGATGGCATAAGTCAGCAATGACATGTTAAACCAGCTGAGGTTGTGGTCCTATATTAAGGATATGATTGAATGCAGAGATTTGTTTGGTGGGTTTTTTTGTTTTGTTTTGTTTTTTTTAACTTGTCAGAAGCTTCTGAAAAAGTGTGCTGTGTAATTTTTCTCAGTTCTGGACTGAGTATTTGCCAGAACAGCTCATCATACAGTTCTGGAATTTTTTGTGTGTATATGTACTAGGGGGAAAAATGTTGAAAGTCTAATTATGTCTGTCTTTTCTTACGGCACTTGCTTCAAAAGCTATAAACCCCCACTGTATTCTGTGCAGTTGGAGCTAAACCGGCAATGGAATGTTTTCTTGGGTCGTAGAAACAATGTTGGGATCTGCTGCTGGTTGCACTTTGCAGGTTGCAGATCCTGTATTTCACACACAATAGCAACACTTAACTGGTTACATTTGATTGGGAGGTAGCATGGAAGGTGCTTAGGAATAGGTGTCAACAAAATGTGTGGTCAGTTTCTGTGATGTTACAAATGCCCTGTTTATGTTTTCTTTTTTTAAAGAACACTTCCCCTCAACCAGAAGTACACTCTGGTAGCAGTGTCGCATTGTGCACCTTTGCTTTCTGCAAGGGAGCCTCTCTTGGCACATAGAATGCACACTGGCTAAATGGGCAAGCAGAAAAACATGCTGTTTGCATGCTTGCACACACTATTAGTGTCTCCAGGACACTTTACTGTTTTTTGAGGGTGTTAAAACATATGTACAATATGTACACAAGTATTTAGTGAGAAGGAGCTGGTGTGATAAAGATAAGCAAGGGATAATATCAAGGAGCAAAGGTTAAGTTACGCAGTACTTGGAGAAGTGAATTGATTGTGCAACTGAAAGGTGCCTTTATTTGGGAAGTACTTTCATTTGACATGATCCTGAAAAAGGTGGTTGCATCATAATTTCAGAGGTATGTTTACTTTTTTCCAGGGCCAAAATTTCATTCTACAAAATGAAAACTTGTCTCTCTTGTTTTCCAGCCTCAAAGGGTATATATTCCTTAAGTTATAGTGGAATTTACCAGGGGATAAATCTTAAAATGCAGTAATCGTTTATTAAACCCTCCATTTGAACATGAAGTAAGAGCTGACCTATGTGTCATTTAGCTTCACCTTCTTTGGAAATATTTGAAATTGAAAAATATAAATGCTTTCTTTTTTTTTCAGAATAAGGCTGTGTATGAGGAAGTCTTTCGCAACAGCCATTCCAAATACATCTTATTTTGTACAACAGAGAACGTTTAGTTACAGCAAGATCAACAGAGGAAGGGGGAAAAAGCTTGCTATTTTGATAAGCAGATGTTGGCAATCCAAGTTCTGAGGTTCCTAAGGCTTCAGCGCTTCCAGCACTACAAACCCCAACAGACAGAGAGGAGCTGGGAGCCAAGAGCCTTGGTGTTTGTGAGCTCAGTCTCCAACGATTTCAGAGTGATGGGGAGACACTGAAATTCTGTAAACTTTTGAGTGTCTAGCCTTGACTATATTTCAAGGAGCGGTTTTCATTGAGGCCACAAATCTTAAAAATAAATTAGGATAAGTGAATAAGATGTGTTATAGAAACTTAGTTACATACCACCTTCTGTTTCATTGGAAGCTAATATAACCCAACATATTTTTATGAGACTTACCAATATTGGCAGATTAGTGTTTTTAGTGAAAAACTGGGAGTAAGTGAGGGGTAAACTGGCACATAGGAAGAAAATTAGTACTACTTTATCTTTATGTTTACCTTTTTCTATTCTAAAATACCTTCTGTGAAGTGCTGACTGTAGCATTCTTGTAAAGGATTTTTGTGTTTATCCTCACAAAATGTTTCTTGGGTATCTTTTTCCAGATCTTGTCTGACCCCATTCTTTTAGGCTGACTCCACATTAGAGATTTAACTAGTATTCCACATAAGCAATTACTCCAATATAAATTATGATCATCCCAGAACACGCTTTTGACCTTTTAACTTTGCTGCTGCAATGAGTATAATGACTATGTTGAACAAAGGAGGAAATTGAAGGCCAAATATTATACAGGGGAGTTGAATCACCTGGGACCAGGAGAACACTGGCTGTAATCTGTGTAAAGGGAGCTGTTTGCAATCTTTTCATGTGTATAATGTGCTGCTGTCTTTCGCAGCTATTGTTGCATGCACCGTAGGAGGAATTTGATGATGGGGAGGGGAGGCAAGCAAGGAAACGCATAGTAGGAACTTTCAGAAGAACAGTGTCCGTGTACTGCTATTTGTGAATTATTTTGCCTTGTTCCTGGGTAGCGCTAATAGCCGTGCTAGTCCCTCCTCACATAGGGAGAAAGGGGATAGGATGCTTCCTTCTCTGCATCCTAAGAGATGTCATAGTACCTTATAAGTCTCCAAAGGCTACGTAACTTTGAGTGAAAGGACTTTGCAGTTACAGAAGAATAACATTCTTCCTGGTTGGCTTGTAAAACTTTGCCTGGTTTCGTGTTTGTTATTACAAATTAAATCTCAAATCACAGTTCTAAATGGAAAATTTAGTAAGAACTTCCTAAACTGTGCAATGTTTTCCTTATGCATATTATTCTACATAGTAAGTCTATCAAAATTCAGCACCTTGTGATCTGTAGGAGATCTGCATAGTGGGAATTAAAAAACTGGAACCTATGTCTTTTCATGTTCTCAAATATGTTAAGGTTAATGTTTTGTAAGGTAGGGCTTTGTTCCTAACATAGTGCTTGTTGTTATGGGAATTTGATCTGAAATGTGTGGTAGAACAATTGATACAGCTTTAATTTCCTTAGTCATAAGTCATCTTACATCTGGTTTTCCCAGTACTAAATGGAACTAATTGCCACCAGCTTTATGTGACCCATTAGGTGGGTAATATGCTTTATTCTAAACTGTGGAGTGCACGTAGCAAAACTTTGAGGGTGACCTCAGTCCTTCATCTGCAAGGTGCTGCATATGCTTTTCAAGATACCTGTCTCAGAACAACAACTGGATCTACCTTGGGAGGATGAGTTCACCTGTAGTCCTCATAAAAATTGCTTGGTCAAATTGGTCATGTGCTCACACAACTATTTTTTCTTAAAGGTGTGTTTGATGGAGAGTGAACATGGTCACTCTCCATCCAGTGGAGATGTCATTGTCAGCTTATGTATCCAAATGGCTTCTGTGGAGAGTGTGACCCTGAGAATTTGCTGCAGTGTTCACTGCAGTGATTTAGCTGAAGACACTTTTGCTTCTGGGGAATTTCTTTGCAGCATTTATTTTGCAGTAAATAGGGGAAAAGTGTGTACCTGTTCTTCTGGAAAGGGAAAGTATTATTCTGAAGTATACATGTACTTCAGTGGTACATCAGCTCGTCTTGAAATCAATGGATCTTTTCACAAACTATAGAAGAGTTGAATCAGGCCCTTTGTGCAGACAGTTGTTAATCTGCAAGCTTGCACACAGAAGTTCAGAATGTCAATTAGAAATTGTGTTGACCGTGTTCCATAGCCTTTGTAGGAAACAATGTTCCGTACGTTTTGTGACCTAAAATAGAAATATAGTAGGTAATATGCTTGAAAACCCAACAAACTGTGTGGGATCATGCTCCTTTGTATTTGGAGAAATGGTGGAGAAGATTTACCAGTGGTACTTGGCAATACTTTATGTCTAGGTGTGTGTATAATAAAGTGAAACTTCTACGTGGCCAGTAAAACGCCTGACTGCTGCTGGAGGTGAACATGTTCTATTAATACTACGGACTTCAGCTGAACAGTAGAGAAATAAAGAATGCTTTTCATGGGGTTATTTTAAAATAAGTTCTCATCCAGCTCCTGGCTGCAATATCATAGGGTTAACTTGATGTTACTTATGAATTGCTGTGTATAGTATGTTTAGCGTGCAGCTGCATATGTGGTATTTTCGAATATCAGTGGAAATAACATGCAAGGGTAAAATTTGGCTTTCTACACTTATATGTGCCTGTATTGAAAATCCTGCCATGTGTGCATAAGAAAGATATGAGACGGCACCCCTAGCAACTATTGATCTCTGCTAAGATAAGAAATGGGAAACAGCTAAGGACTCATGGTCCATCTCATCTTCCTAGAATTTATAGTAAGAATTCAATGAGGTTTGTCCATTCTTCCTCTGTATTTGGACCAGGCTTCAATGCCACCACTATCAATGGGTGGTTTGTTCATTTTGTTTGTTACGTTTTTCATTCGAAGTGGAGGTACTGGTTTTGTTCTTAGTGTAGTAAGACTATAAACTCACTTTACATATGCTAATGATCCCTTTTTTTGCTCTAATTCTTGAACAAACTGCCTTATGTGAATTTGGGCTTGGTGTTTCGAAAGCATCTAGGTATCAAAATCTTCTCTTTCAAATTGTGGGAATTGTTCCTGAATGTAACTAGGTACCTTTGTAGAACTATCTCAAATTCCAGTAAAGTTCTCTGTGTTCGTTCTTTCCTTCTCCTTTATAATAAGGGCAAAAAGATATTTTTTTGCGTTCTTGTTAAGGGTATTAACTTTTGGATGGGATAATACTGCTGAAGGGCTTTATTTGCATAACAAATCACTAGAATGCAGTATTGATTGTTATTCATGAGTACCAACATTCAATGAATAGCCTGGAAAGGTAATTAAAAATTATAATTGACTTTATTCCACTTTCTTTAGGTAATGTTTCTCTTTCCTGTCAAATTGTGAAGTTGGTTTTTGTCTTCAGTTTTTAAAAATAACTTGCCTTCTGCACAGTTAAGAGAACTTGCAACCTGTCTCCTCTTTGTGAGTTCTTCCCATGAAAAGGCGTGGTAGGTGGGCTGAAGTCTCCTGGGGCTTGTCTGTACCCTCTTTGTAACTCAGGTAAGTGTAATGAGAGACTATTTGCATATTTCATGTCTTCCTAAGCGTATTTCATGGCTTCTTAAGATTACAGAGTAAAATTTTTATTTTTGAAATTTTAGAAAAGTAGAAAAGAACAAAAGAGTTCATTTATTTTAAAAAAAATTATCTTTACCTGAGTCAATATTGTAAATCTGTTTACAAGTCTTGTGTTGATCAAATTACTACCTGGTCAAGTAACGTGGTTGCTAGTGATGTGTTGGAAAGTGTCTTTATTGCATTAGTTTTAGCCGCCCTTTAGCTTAGCAAACATATTGTAATGTGCAGGAGAAGACAACAATGATGATATTGTTCCCAGTTTAAGAAGTTTTTTGAGATTAATATTGTTAGAGGCTGGGAGAGCGTACTAGAAAGGATCGCTTTATGCATGTCCTAGGCTCAAATTTTTCCTATGTGTCTGGAAAAGGCCGTTTAGCCTACCTAGACCTTTTGCCATCCTCTTCTTCTTAAGATGCTGACAACCTATTCAGGTTCACGATTTAACTGCCAGGTCCTTTCAGTCAGTGATACAATCCTTGACTCTCTGGAGTTCAGTGAAGCTAAGCAATAAAGCTTTTTGCACAGGAGGTCGTTGCTGTCATTCCTAGCTCATCCCAGTGAACTTTTGATTGCATCCTCACAAAAGTAATTAGTGTCATGAAGCAATTGTCAAGGATATTAAAATTAGTGGTATTTATGAAAATAGCTTTTGCGGAAGGAAAATTGCATTATTAAAAGACTAAAAAGGCAGTTGATTTGCTCAACACTCTGAGTTTAAGATGCTTACTGTTTGATGGACAAGGTTGTTTCTCAGCATGGTGCTCCCTTCTGAAGAGAGGGTGGATTTAAAAAAGTTTCATCACCCATACATCTGAGTGCAGCTGATAACAGGACAAAATTCACTGCATGCATTTTGTGCAGTTTTTGTGTTATAACTCAAAAACCTCTCATGCAGAATGTTGCACCAGCTACTGAGGGGAAATTACTCAGTCCAGGGCTTAAGCTTACTTAAGGTGTATATATTGCTGATTAGAATGTAAATGTATTTGCTAAGTCTTTTATAAAAACTCTACTCTAAAAAGGGATTTTCATGCTGTTAGCTCTTTTTAAATACATTTGGAAGAAAACTGTAATATGATTTGAGCACTCAAGTAAAAGTTATACTTTAAAAATATTGTTTCATTACTACATCCCCTGTATTATTTCTATGTATGCACATACCTTGCATAGTCTGCCTATAATAAATTATTGTATATGGAGTTCAACTGTGCTGTTCATGTCCATTTAGAAGTAGATCTAGTGGATCCATAGAGCAATGGGCTGATTAGGTTTTGGCAACTGTTTCTGTAAATGAGAATGATGGATTTGATAATGTATTAATATTTCATGTGAAATTCTTGCAGGGGAGATGTGTAAATAGTTTGAAGTGCAGAGAATCTAGATACATCTTATGTGTTTCTTAATGACTTGGTGAAAAGACAAGCTTTTTAACATCAAGTAATGCCTGCCTTTTTGTTATACAATATTCATGGCTTGTTCTGTAATGAGATGGCCCTTGGGCTTAGTATGCATCAGATTCTAAGCCCTTTAATTATGAAGGCTGATGCCTTTTCTTATTTTTTTTTTTTTCCTCATTGAAGTCAGTGGGGTGGCTTGTGAATGAAGTTGAAAGTAAAGGGATCAAAACTGGGCCTTCAGTTGTAAAATCGTAATAGTGCATGCTCTGCAAATCAAGACTAGGGTCGAAGGCAGTACAAACCAGTATGCTCTGGGTTTTTCAAGGAGGTTATAAACCCATATTTCTCAATAAGCTGACTTTTCATTAGAATTTGCCTCAAAACATGGCACTGGAAAGAAAGAAGGCTTTGGGTGCGGGGCTAAGACGTCACTCATGAGACACCATGGATTTGCTGGTATTCATGTTTCCATCTTGGTTCTGTGAGATTCCACGGGCGGGATTGTGCTTGAAGTTTATTTTCCTTTGCTGCTTATTCTTTGTGAAAGAGGTGATACAGTTTCTATTTTAAATTCTGCACTTTGGAAAGAGATGAGCATATTCTGTGAATATCAGCCTGTCATCTGTTCTTTGTTACCAGGCTGCTTTTTCAGCTGGTTTATTTATTTTGATCATCTCAAGAAGAGAGAGCGTATGCAACTTGCATCCCTCAGCTGGAGCAGAGAGCATGCGGGCTCTGCACCCAGGCATTCCGGTGGTTAATGATCCTGGTTGCAGCCTTCCTGCAGTGGTCTCCAGAGCCGCTTCCTCTTCCCAGACTCTGACAAAGCTGGGGCTGAAAGGTGCATTTGCTGCCTTTGTGAAAGGATTTGAGCAGCATCGTGGCTCGTTCTCCAGATGGTAAAGGGTGAAAGCTTCTCCTGGAGCGTACATTTTTGCAGCTTCTGTGTTGCAAGCACTGTGAATGCCCTTGGTCTGCGTTCAACAGAGAAAAAAGCCTCTGTCAGCTTTCTTATATAGTGTCATAGCAACCGATGGATAATGAAGCAAGTTATGTGCACTCTGTTTATGAACAGAATTGGGTACGAAAGAGCAATAATTAGGGAAATAACAGAGCAGTCCTATGTATGAGTGATTTCCCAGCCCCTGGTGGTGGTGCATTTAGCACAGCGGCTTTTTCTCCAAACTTAGATGTCTTTGTACTTTGCAGTTTTTCATAAGAAGATGGGAATTTCATTATTCTAAGCATTCCCGCACCATCTGAGTAATATGTTACGTTATTTTTTTGCTCTGATATTAATAGTTGCAATATTAGTGTGCGCTTCAAAAATAATTTAAAAAATGTGGTAAAAATTGCTGTCAGTTGTTGGTTTGTGAGTTGCTCTTGCAGTATACATTAAGCTAACATTCTTTTTTTTTTAATATTCTATCCTTACAATGTCATTAAAATATGCTAGCCTTTATCTCTCACAGTGGGGTCCCAATTGGTGACTGGGGTGTCTAGTCGTTACTGAGGTACGGATGTGCAGTTTACCATGCGGTGATTATCCACTGGTTGGTAACTGGTGTTCAGAGCTTTAAGAATATTTTTATTGTTAGGGTTTTGCTAGTTTTCCCAGCACCCCGATTTATGGTTAGGTTTCTCCTCTAGCAAAAGAAATAACGGAGCCAAAGAAAAAAGAAATGGAAGAAAAGCTTACGGGCTAATATTTTATTTTTATTTTTTCTTCCAGGCAGAACACTTGGCTCTTGTTATCTCTACTTTCCATTTGTGAAGGTTTTCAGAGTTTAGCATTTCTAGATAGTGTAAAATGTGGATGTTATTCCTAATAAGTATGAATTTATAGATAAGAATTGTTTGAAAGGGGGAAAAAAACCCCCACCCACCAACCCCCAACAGCAACCCTGTATTGTAATACAGATGCTATTTACATTTGCATTTTATGTATTTATGCAGAACAACAAGACTCTTGGCCTTGATTTTGAATGGAACATAGTTTTCTTTCACTTTTTTGGCTAGGGAAAGCTAAGGACTTTTTTGCATTCTTCTCCTTAAAAATTCAATATGAATTAAGGTTGTATAAAAATAGAAGTTTTGCAAAAGACTGCATAAAGCGTGTAACTACTATTATTGATTTTTCTCACTAATGGAATAATGTTCATCTCTCTTAGCTGGTCTCCTGAGATTCTGCAGGTCACACGGTAACATAATAAAATCAAACACAGACACACTATTTGTTAAACTACACACCATGAATAGAAAATGAGGCCCAAAATGACTCTTTGGTCTCTCTCGTATTTTATTTTGCTGCTGACTTTGTTCTTGTTTTGTTTTGTTGCTTTTTTTTTAAATATAATTAAATATTAATGTAGAAAAAGCAGTAAGTGGCAGAAGCTACTGCTCAGATGGAAGTACTGTGTTGCTTTATCAAGACTAGCTGACAGATAAAACATTAAATATAATTTAATTATTTGCATTGACGTACAAAAATAAGAACCAGGATAATGTCTCTATCCTTTTAAGCTCCCTTTCTGTCCTTTTGTGGAATCAAGTTTGGCATGTAACACTTCAGGAGGATAAAAGAGGGGACCTAAGATAATGTGTCAGCCATTTCAAAATTAATTTCTTAAATTAATTTTTTTCTTCATAGAATACAAGGGGGTATAATATAGCCATGAGTGCAACAGCAGGGATAGCTTCTTATTTGAGAAGAGGTCTTGGAACAAAATTAAGACAAAACTTTATTTTAGTCTTCATAAGAAAATAATTAGGTCAATTCATGTTTTTAATAATTTAGAAGTTTTTGCCCATGATGGCTGTTTCTTGTTTTCAAAATATAATGTATTTCATTTGAAAATAAATCTTTTTTAAGGTGATGCCTTCTTTGTGCTGCATGGAGATGCTTTCTCCTGCAAGTTTTCAGTTTTTTGGTTTAAGTCTGTGAACAGACGGTTTTTACCTTAAATTACAGCTCATATTGCCGATTGCTCTCTTTGTAGCTACTTCTTTGTTATATGAGATGCAGGCTTTCATATAGCATGTGGTTAGAGAGGATAATAAAGAAGACTATGGTTCTGTTATGACTTATGTAGGGGATTTATTCTTCTATCCTGCGTACTTTAATATCAGCATAATGATATTTCTTTGTTCCATGTAGACAATTATTCTGCAGTCAGAATGCTGCTGTTGAATTTAGCTTTCATTAACTAAGAATATATAGTACTAAACAAAAAAGCCAAGCTAATTTTGAAGTAGCTTATGATACTATGCATACAATCAAGATTTGTAGTCATTTAACCAGTGGGACAGTACCATGTTTACATGATCCTTCTTTTAGGGGACTGTTTTAAAATTATTTGATGGGTTCTGGTAAGAGCTTACTGTATTTCCAACATTTTTCTACCAGATAAGCATAGTCACAGTTCAAATAACTGTTTAGGTAAAGTTCTAAATTGTGATGAAACATTCAAGGTGAACAAACCTGAACAGAGTATATAAATAAAAAGGGAAAGCTGCTGTTTGTATTTCCAGTCACTTGCCTATAGTTCCCCATTCATTTTAGGACATGTAAGATGTGCTGGTTTTGATCAAACTGGCTGTGGTATTTGGGTTTTTGTGGATTTTTGATGCAGGTTTTTTTTATTACGGTAGGCAAAAAAGTGTTATTGCTGAGTGTATTAGTCATTTGCACAAGTACGGAATAGAAATTCAGTTGAGAAAAAGATTTACAGGCTTTAGCGGTGGGATAGAATTGATTCATTCTCAGACCCCACCACAGGATAAGGCTGTAGTGATATTCAATGGTAATTGAATGTTTAATTAACAAAGCTTTCTGTCTGAGAAATTATATATAAACAATTAAAAGTCTGTTGCTCTTAAATGTAAAGGGCCTCTCAGATCTGAATCAAATAGTTTATTTAATCTGTGGGAAAGAAATAAATTTTCCTCTTTAGAAAAATTAATTTGTTAAAGGTTCTAATTACCCATTTTTGCTGCTTTAGGTGTTTGTAGCTGTGTAGCAAGAAGCTAGGGGATTTTACCTTGATCTTGTCCACACTAGATGAAAAACCAGTTTGTATGTCAGTGAAGAATATGGGTCAATGTTTATTCTCTTTTCAGTCAGTATTCCTTGATAAGATGCTGGACACGTTTATTTTAAATAACCATTTTTCTCTGATGTCCATGTTCCAACACTATTAATACACGCCCATACACTCACAACTGGATTTAGGGTTGCTTTCGAATGAATTTTATGGGATGGCTTTCCTATGAGTCTTTTCTTACCATTGTCCTTTTCTTATCATGACATTAGGTGATTTCAGTCTTGTGGGCACTCTATGAACACTAGGACCTTGTCGTGATAGCTTCCTTTGGTGTTGGTCACAACTGGCCATATTTTAGAGTGTTTCCACAGTTAGTGTTTCCATAATGCATCTTACCGAATGTCTTATTTTCTGTTTATTTTTTTAGGTCTCTGAATGTATGTGCTATGCAAGAGTGCTTCCTTTTCTGCTTTCACATGTCTCTTAAAAATATTGCATGAAACATTTTTTTTTTTGCGCTTGATGAGAAAGAACAACCCTGGGTTGTTCTCAGGGTTCTGTAAGCAGCTCTGTAGAGATGCACATGATGTCAGCTGAGGGCCTCCTTAAATGTAAGGATCGAACACAGGTATTTCTTCATCGGATCAGAATCTTGAAAGCGGGGAAAAAAGTAATATCCCATTGATTTCTGCCTGGCTAGTTCTGTCTTACACATGCTGACGTTGCTCATTGCCTGAGTATTTGTAGTGACACCTGGAGTTTGATGTAGATATTGATGTTAATGCAGCAGCTTCTAAGGCATAATTAGCATGATAAATGGGATAATTCTGTGGTTAGATTCTTCTGCCACACATTGTGCCATGAGGCTACAGTTTAGCTTGTATCCCGCTGGGAGGTGAAAATGTAGCTGTTGACTGAGCGCAGTGTGAAACGTTCAGTCCGTGTTCAAATTTGAATAATGTTTTTAATAAAAGTAAATGTCTATGGTAAACGTTTAATAAAAGTAAACGTTTATGGTCTATAAAAACCCATATCTAATTGTTTAGCTACTTTCCCAATATGAATCTATGTATTTTGGGTGTTCTTTTGCTTAACAAAGCACAGTCAATGAACCATTTCTTGAAGCATAACAGTTCTTTGAGAGAAGGGGTGGGAGCAGCGGCAATGGCAATTGAGTTTTGATGAGTAAAAGCTTTGGCAGTAAGAGCAATGCACAAGATATTAGGTGCATCTCTTCCTAAATTGTTAAAATCTGTTAGTGCCTTAGTGAACACGTACTCTTTCACTTAAAAATTGAAAATCGGTGTTAATACTGTTAAGCTTTTAATGTCTCGGTGAATTTGATGATATAATTTAAACCCCCAGCTGTTGTTTGCTTCATGTCAAAGTGAAAAAAGATTAATCTTCATTTGTATCCTGCCCTGCAATTATCTAGAGGTACTGTGTGCCCTATGTTATATCATCTAATATAGCAAGGGATTACTTGTAGTCCTCATTCAAGCAGAACTTGCAGTTTCTGAAGGGAGAGTTTAATTTCAGCAAAGTTGTTTGTCATGGATCAGAACAGAAAGCCTCTGTATCAGATATACTCCTCAATTTCATGCCAGTGGTTCAAGTACTGCTGTAAAAATAGTAACAGGATATCAGTGTTCTCTGTGTGGAAGAGGTGCTAAGATGTAAAAACAAGGTAAGCAGGGGTGGAAAGGTACTAAAGGTAGCAGAAAACAGAAATGGAATTTCTAGTTTCTTGGGGAAGCTGTGTGGCAATGGGAGTGTGGCTTCATAATAGGAAGAAAAAGAAGAATTTGCTCTCTACACTGTATGTATTTTGTATCCGTAGCTAAGCCATTCAAATTAAACTGTAGGTCATCTGGGCTAAGTAAAATAGGCAATGTATGGGCTATCCCAAAGCAGAGGCCTATTGCATGTACATAGTTTCTAAATTTTTATGCATGTTTCCATGGTTCTTTTGTCCAGAGGTGCTTGGAGGCTTTCCTTTAAATAAATGGTAAGAGATTTTGTGAGTTCCTTGGATGTGATGGCAAGGAGAGGTTATGGGAAACACACAAAGACTATCAGCATGGAAGTGTCCTCATCTTCCTCAAGAGATGTTCTAATTTATGTTAAAAGACAGCTAGCTAACTCTAACCCATCCTCCTTGCTGCACAAATGCCTGCAGTATAAAGCACAAATGAGCATGGGCTTTAAGATTTTGCATGGGCAGTGCAGAAGTAGGACAGAAACAGATGGGAGTGCGTAGACTGTGATTAGCACAACGCTGTGCTCTAAACTTGTGTGTGTGAATTAATACTACTGTCAGTGTTAAGATTTTTTCCAGTTGGTCTGCTCATAGCAGTCTGATTTTGGGGAGTGAACATGATACACAGAAACCAGTGAAAGGCATTGAGGGTCAGTTCTTGCTCTAGGAAACAAGGCTGCCCTAACTGATCTAGCTTTCTGTGCTCTGATTGTTGTGGTCTGCTTCTGTTTATTTGCTTGTCTCTTCCCTCATTCCCCAGTCATAAGGTGTGATGTTACTGTGTAATGCTGTAAGACGTGTGGCCGTATCTGGAAAGGTAAATAAAATATTTTCAAAGAACACGTCTGAAATGCTCTGTGTTGTGGTTGACATGGTGGCATCTGGTTGACTTTCTCTTGTAGCGTTTCTGTTTGCTTGACATGGTTTTGAAATATGTTCTCTCTTCAAAGTTTTGGTCTCCACAGGATTTTCCGTGAATAGTCTTACTTGTCTGAAGCATCCTTGGGGCTCAGGCCTTCTGGATGTGCTTAGTTCAAGAAACTGTAAATCGCCTCATTGTTTTTCATGGGGTTATTCATGCTATCGGCTGGGCTATGCGCAACACCTGACACAGCTGGGTCTGTATTCTTCCAAAATACATTTTTCTGGCAGTTGCATTAAACAAACAATTACTCCTATTACTCATTTTCTGCAGCTGTGAACCAATATTGCCAAATAGTGTTGATGCAATTATCCTGTTGCCTTTAAAAGCAGAATTGAGGAGCTCAAGTCCATGAAATTAACAGTAAAGATAAGTAGGAGAGAATATTTGGTGGAAGAAAGAGAAAATCTTTTTAACTGTGTAAAGATCACTAACTGAATTAGTAAGGAATCAGTATTCCAGTGAATTCAAAATTTCTGCTAGGAGGATATGAGTAATTACAGCTTTAAAATTTTGGTGTGGATTCTGAAAGCAGGAATTTGGATGCATCTGCTGTTATGTATGGATACACAACCAAAGAAAAACATATGACTGTCTTTTAAACATCTGGAAGACTCAGAGTAAAACTCTTCACAGCATTGTTGTCTGAGATTTCTGTTAGTCCTGGTTTACTAATCCAAGATAACTATATTTTTGTAGCAAAGAATTCATTTTTTCTTACTTTAAAAAGTAACTTCAACCTGGTTTTGGGGGAGTTGAGGAATCAAAATTGAATGCTGTCATTGAAACAGCCTGCAGATTTCCAATTTGCTACTGAGAAAATATATACACTTTAACTTGTAAGTCATAACTTAAATAGATTTCAGAAATAGTAAGGACATTGAGATGCTTTGCAGACTTGTAGTTTTTCATAATGTCAAACTTTATTTAGTATTATGGGAATTTTTAGAAACTTAGGTGGTAACTGCAGCTGTATGTGACGTTCTTTGTAGACATAAAGAAGTTTAAAGGCTTAAACTCCAGTTTGACTATTTCAGGATTTCTCTCATCTTTCTCCTTTTCTCATTCACGAACTGCCATGAACTTCTCTTCCCTTTCCCCGGTCAGATAGTTATTTGCAAGGGTGGACATTATTCTTCTCAAAACCTTCCTAAAACAGAGTAGAAGGGCAACCACAAAAGATTTAGAATTTAATTACTCCCAAATAAAATGTTCATGAAATTAAATTCTGTTTCTGATCATGCGAAATAATGGAGGCCATCTGTGGTCAGCTGTAGTAGGAAAAAAAACCCAGAAAGTACTGAGAAGCAATTAACTTTAAGGACTAAGTGATTTCTTTCAGTTTTGATCTAGCTGTCCCTGTATTATCTCTGCTTTGCGAGTAGAGAAGTAGTTCCTTCTGAGGATTAATAATAGTACATGGGTATGTCTAAATAACCCTTTGCTTTGACTTCTTTTGACTTCTTGGGCAATGTATTGATCTGAAATGACTTTGCTATGATGTAATTGAAAGGAGAAGAACATGAGAATACAAGGGATTAAAACTCTCCAAGGTAACTGTAATGTTGTTGAACAGAGCAAAACTCTTCTCTGAAAACATCAAGGTAGGGATTTTTCCAGTGAAGATTGGTTGTCTTGTGTTTTTTGGATCAATCTACGGTTTTAGTTTATTTTAATGTCATGATGTATTATTGGGGTGGAGAGGGAATGAAAATAGCAGTTCTATTACATACACTTCTATGTCCACTTTAAAAGGTAATCTAATAGTCTGCTTTTATAGTGTATTTATGTACATGTGAGCACACCATCAACACCATTACTTTGAAATTAGTTGATGGAGATATGGTTGCAGCCTGCTGGGGTGGCTCATACCTAATTTGTGGACCACCTTTGCTATCTCGTGTTGCTGGCAGTCAGTTTCTGTCATATGCTATGTTCTTGCAGCTGCTTATATGACCCTTGAAGCTGAAATGCTGGAAAAGTGGGGAAGAAGTACTCTGTCCGGTCCCGTGTTACGTCTGGTGATTGATATCCACAGCCTCAGGACAAATCCTGTCAACCTTCAGTGAGGAGTACGCTTTAAGACATTTAGGCCTTGTCTTCATGGTTCATAACTGGGAAAATTGACGGAAAATCAACTGAAATTGTGATGTTAAAGCACATCAATATGAAAACTGGAATGTAGGTCTGTTGGTTCTGATGGACTATGTGTGGGAGTTAGTCATTTAAATCGCTTCTTAGGCTTCGCTGTCGCTCTACATGTACTGCCTACTATGCAGGTGCCATGGTGCATCACTTCCCCTGTTCTCGTGTCCAATGTACCACAAGTGGTTGGTTGGCCTGGTGTAGGATCCAGTGATCTGGTATGTGGTAGAGAAGATTATACTGGGCTGGAGAGAGTATGTGGTATTTCAGGAGTTTGGCTAGGTGTTCCTCATCTTGCTGGTGAAGTTACATTAAAGCCTCTCCCTTGTTGCAAGAACATATTATGTGTCTGTTGTGTAGCGATTTCTGTTGCATGAGTAAGGGGACAAATAAATTTTTTTCCTCCATTGAGAGGCATGTGTCTCAGAACTTGGGATCTCCCGCCATCCCTGCGAGAGGTGCTAGGTGTGTGAATGGGTAGCGGAGACAAACAGCCCAAACCATTGCTGGCTTCTGAACCAGATTAAGGAGGAGTATCAGTGTGGGTAATCTGCTCTGCAAATGAGAAGGAGGAGAAGCTCAAAGCTTAATCTCTGCCCAAGGTCTCCACAAGTGCTAGTGCTATCTCTGACCTGCTTTGGACACTCATTTGGAAATAGTGATTGCATTTGCTGCTCTCCAGGGGTTAAGGTTAAGCTGCAATGTACAGATGTTGCTTTGTTTCTGCATGAGTCTTCACAAGAAGGTCTAGCACCCTTTCACTTAATATCATGCTTTTAGTTAATTTGGTTCAATTCCATACAAAATGAGGTCCAAGATGCTATGGAAATACACACCACAAATCTTTAGTATATGGTTACACAAGAACCATCTCACATTGAGACTACATTCATTCGCTTCTCAGTAGGAGGCAATTTTGTGTTGGAGATAACTGACATCGGAGAAGACTGGTGTGTAATGGACACACTCTGACATCTTGTTCATAAGCAAGCATGGTATGCTTGCCTACACGCTTTGTGCAGCATGGTAGCCTAAACTGTGAAGATGAATCTTCTGCTTTGAACACATCTTGTTTGCTTTTTCTCATGGCTCTTGCATGTATGTATGATCATATGTGATCGTACACAGCTGTGCATATGAGAAGTATTTAGATATTTTTAGAAAATGAGTATTTTACTTGCTGAAGCATTATTCTTTATTATTCTAGTTTACCTTGAGTAAATAAATTGAAATAGGAGTAGAAAGCTTTTTAACCAATTAATCAGTGGAAGTATCTAATTTTATAAGAGGTAGGAAATAAGCTCTTGCAGTGAAAATAGCTGTAATAGAAGAAAAGTGTAACTGTAACCCTCAGCTTCCAAATTGTATGTAAAATTTATTACTTATTGTCCTCTGCTAAATCTAATGTATTCCTCTATAAATAATGCTACGGAATCAAATGGGTGGTTTTGTCAGCGGTTAACTTTCCTTCTCCGTCACAAAACAGTGTCCTGGGCACAGGTCAAT
Organism: Stercorarius parasiticus; assembly: GCA_013396915.1. Classification (NCBI taxonomy): domain Eukaryota; kingdom Metazoa; phylum Chordata; class Aves; order Charadriiformes; family Stercorariidae; genus Stercorarius; species Stercorarius parasiticus. The sequence continues at coordinate 263,084 of VWZL01004029.1, forward strand.
GATAATATAAATTCCTCTTTTCAGAGAACAGTTGAATGTGTTAAATCAGAAGTTCTGTTGTGTAGCATCTCAGGCTGATCATTGTGGAGTAGTTTCTCTACCACTTTGGAACTTTGTAAAGGTCAGAGAAATTCTGATTGGTTGAAGATCTCATCTCTCCTGATCCAATTGTAGAATCCAGGCCCTTCTATATAGTCACAACTGGCTGATGATCTTTTCAATACTGACCTTCAGTATCTGTTTCTGTCGTGAATAAAGGGTTGACCATATTTTGTTTTGTAAACATGTTTTCAATGTTCATTCATTAAACGTTTTTAGCTGTTTATCACGTTTGACCTAGTTGGGTAGAGCAGTACACTGATGTTAGCTGGATTTCAATAAATGTATGTTTATTTTAGTTACTGTCATATAACCTAATTGTAAAGTATGGCAGTGCAGCAGTGCATCTATTGATAACCCAAATGTTTAACTGGTCTCTGGTCCTCTTTCGGTAGGCTGAAATACTTAGTGTATGCTTTGCTGGATGCTGGGATAGTCACTCGGTTTGCCCACAAAATCCACAATTTCTGGAGTGAGCAGGTCTGCCCAGCTGAAGACTTCAGTGTTATGCTTAGTGTTGCTCTTTTGCCTTTATGTGACTGGCTTTTACTGCAGATCCTGAATCTGTATGTTTATTGGCTTTTCTACTGAGCTTTTTTTTCAGCCTAAACTGCATATAGTATGTAGTCCTAGGCAGCATACTTTGTAGCAGGAACCTATTTTACAAATGTCAGCTGTCTAGAAATTGTCTCTAAGCTATTTCTCTAATCAATATTTATACAGGGAAGAAGGGTCATCTAGAGAAGATGGAACAAATTGTTCTTTTTGACAGCTAAAGTAAGTGGAATTGGATCCTGGCTTAAGTTTAGATTATGAAATAGTGAGTTTGAAAAAATTTTGAACTTGCCCAGTATGCTACTGCTGCAGAAACAACTGTGTAGGTTTTTGGTAATTAATTATTCAGGTTTATTTTCTCTGAGAGGGAAGGAGAACTTAGTTCACATGCACTACTTGTTTATAATTTATAATCAAGGGCACACAAATTGAAGTGCTGTAGGTAAAAGACTGCGTGAGAAAACATGGGGGTTAGATAGAGAAATATTTTCATATAATGTTGATAAATATTTTCTTTAAAAATAGTTTAGCCTTGGTTACGTGGCATAAGAAGGTAACTTGATATAGAGTATTTATTTACCACCAGAAATGATCTGTGGGGAGGGAAGTGAATACCAAATTTGCTAAACTGCTACTGTTTGTTATTTGTGCTACATCTCATATTTGCTGTCAGTTGTGAAATTAACAGTTTCCTCCTCTTTCATGAGAGGAAAGTAAGTTTCTTGACCTTGATTTACAATAGAAGAGCAGCATGCATGACCTGAGCCGAAGAGGCATGGTTTTGACCTTTAGAGCCACGTGAAGAAATCTGTAACTGCATTTTGATAGCTGAGCTGAATAAATCTGACTGTAGATATGAGAGACTAAAGTGTTCCCTGCAAAGAAAGGGCAAAAAGAACTCGTTCAAACGCTGGAGTGTGTGATGTAGATGACTTCAGCAGCAGAAGAGCTTGTGGGCCAAGATCACTGGTCTGACCTCTCAGTACTGTATAGTCTATTTACAAGCTTGTTTTACCTTTTATGGTCTATCAACAGTTTTAAGTGTTAACTGTTAATAATAGCATAATTTAACAAACCTTGACTGTCATAATTAGCATAACAGGGACTGAAACAAGTCTTCAGACTGCTTGTGGCTTTTGTGCCAAAATTCAGTGGTTAAAGCCGAGTCATAGAATCATAGAATTGTCTAGGTTGGAAGGGACCTTTCAGATCATCTAGGCCAACCATCAACCTAACACTGACAAAAACCATCACTAAACCATATTGCTAAGCACTGCGTCTACCTGTCACAGTCCTCTTGCTGAAAAGATGCTAGCGGAAATTATTTCTGTAACTTTAATTAAAATTTTGAAACTTAAATTCTTCTAAATTCATTCCTGTAACTTAATAATGTTCTTAAAAATATTAATATATTTTCTATAATGGGCTGAACAAAGGATAAATCAGTGCTAATCGGGAATATCTGTCTGACCTATTTCCTGTCATACCACTGCAAGTCATGAAGGGGCTATAACCAGATGATGGCAAACAAATGATGACCACTACTCTGCAAGCTTTTGTTTCAGAGCAGATATAGTTAATCTTTGTAAAGATGGCCCAGGTGTCCTATATCTTTCTTCTCTGGTTTTGTGGTTCCTTAAGGAAGGATCATAAATGCTGTCTGGTAAGTTATGGGAGAGGAAATGAGCTCTGTAGAAGATTGTTAGATTAGGCCTTGGAGCTACTATGTCACTATTAAAACTTCGTGCTAGGACAAAATTTTTAGTTCCAGTACTCATTATTGCATTATTGATAGTTATGCCTTAACTACTGTTTTATCCAGTATCTCCTATTGGTTTTACTGGGTGATGCAGTAGAAAAACTCCAAGAGCTTTCTTGACTCAAGGAAATAAGCACAACTGCTTAGTGTCTTAATGTTACCAGGATAAGTTGTATAAAATTGAACTCAGTCTTTAATTAAAAATGAGGTTTTTATGATCATCATTAAGATGGGAATGGTATTAGCAGGACTGACTCTTCAGCTTATTCTCCGCAAGGTGGTAATTTATCGAGGGGTTTGCTCTTAAGTTGTGCACTGGGTGCTCCTTGGTTTCATGAGTGGTTGCCTAGCCCAAGATAGGGAAGCTGTTCTTAATCTTTTTACTGAGTATGTTTTTAAGAATAACCTTTCCTTCAGTTAGAATTGTTACCACTGAATTGTTGGAGTTAAATTTTAACAAAGAGCTGTATCCCTGAGAGCTTAGAAATAGCAATTTTACATTTTCGTACATATTGTTCTTCTGAAACAAATTGGTGGAAGAACATTACCTGTTCAATGTGTGCAATAGCCTGAAGATGAACAGATTCCAAAGAACTGAACAGTGTGAAGCAGCACTGGTACGAGTGACTGTTCTTCTGAATTTGCACAAGGTGCTTTGCTTTTAAATATGTTTACATGTTGTTTGGATTTCAGTTAAAGCTATTTGTGAATTCAGACTTGAATCTGATCTGAAGAACTTGCTTTAATTTCTCAAGTGTTTGATTTCAATGTTAGTTGACATCTGATACCTAAAATTTTCCTGAAGCATTAGCGATGTATGCCATTGAAGAAAACATTGTTATCCTACTACAGCAACAGAAATTTGGACATACACTGCAGTTACAGCCTCCTAAGAAATATTCAGCATTCTACATTATAGGTCCATGCCTAGCATGATAACTTAGTTTCATCTTTGTTTCAATTTGGTCAACCTTAAGGTGGGCATGAGGTGGGAGACTAGGTCAGACTGGATTAAGTGAAATTGAAGTATGCATTGTTCCCCTGTATATCTAGTACTGGAAAGGTTATGAACCTTCTGTTTCACTTCCTAAAGCAGATTTTAAGCTGGAAACGAGCTCTTCCTTCTGCTCAAACATGTGGAGCCACCTGTGTGTTTCAGCAAGGTGTGGTATCATATCTTACAGTGTGTGTGTGAGGGGGGGTGACAGGGGAGAAGAGGAAAGAGAGGTCAAAGAAGGTGGTTGGAAGTAAAGCTTGTGTACACATACCTTAAATTGAACGCTTTTGGAGTGTGTAGTCGGTGAAACTGTGACAAGGCCTTTCTTGCTGATTGGTCTGTAAGAAAACACGTGGCTTATGTTTATTGTTTCTGGATGCAAGATCTTAATTTCAAAGGGCGAAAAATGCTTTTAAAATAATCACCCAGTGTTCAGTTAAAGACCCTCGTTTACCCTCAAAATGAAAAGAGTTTTCTAATTTTCTAATTAAAGTTTTTTCTGATTTAACAGATCTTGAAACAAATTGGTCTAATTGTCTTTCTGAAAGATTTTTTTGTTAAGTGTTCTTTGTTTTTTGCTGCAGTACAAGATCTTAACTTCTAGGTGTTTTAGCTTTTACATGATGAAACACTTAACAGAGGTGAAAGGTAGATGTTCACTACAAGTTTTTTTTTATTATGTATTATACAGTGGCAAAAAAATTTGTCTTTTCATAATGTTGTTGCTGCCTAAGGAGTTTAGTTTATGGTGAGTGTACACTCATTTGGAATTCTCTTGAAATTTGTCATAAAACTGCATATTAACTATACTTATTTACTATTCTTGTGAGGGTGCTGTGAAAAAAATATAAAGGCTGTATTATAATTCACCATTATACATGCATTAGTTACTAGACACTGAAAAACCTGTTCACAAAGGGCTCCCTGTGTTCTTTGTTAAAAGTAATTTTGCTAGTATTAAAATAATGTAGAAAGTTGAAAACTTGCATCTGCACAGGGGTGTCTGCCTGTCTTTGGAAAAATTATTGGCAAGTGGGGGGAAATACACTGTTTGGGAATTAGAATGAAAAGGAATAGTGTTATGTCAGTGAATAGCAGGAGGCTTGCTGGCAAACAAGAGCTGTGCCCTGGATTTACAGTCTCAGGTACGAGAGGATTAGCATTTGTAAGGGGTTTTTTCACTGCTCAGTTATACTATAGACAGGGCCAACTGATACTTGGAGGACCAGCTGGAAGCAGCGCAGAAACTCCTGTTTTATAATGTCAATCAGTGGCAGTTCTAGCCGTACATAAAATGGATCTCTTGAACCTGAGTAATTCATGACTAATGCCTCCTCTAGGAAAATGCAGCAACAAAGAAACAAACAAAAAATGGAATTTTTGAACAATGCATAGTTTTTCAGAATTGTACCTACCTTCCCAATTACTTGTGAGTAGAAAGAGCCTAAAACAATGGCAGATTGTTTACATTTGAATTTACTGAGTATTGTCTTAAAGCAAAATTGCTTACAGCTATATAACTTACAGGTGCAATAACAGGATCTAAGATATTAACAGAATGTGACAGCGTGTCCCTAAATCTGCTTAGAAAAGGAAAGTTCCCACTTCCGTTCTAGTATTCAAAACAGGGTATTTTAATTAGTTATGCCAGCCCCTATGCAGAGCATCACACTTAAGTTGCTGAATTGGGATTGGATGTTTCTGTCAGACAAATACTGGAATTTTGTTTTATTGTCATAGTGTGTGGGGTGCCACCACCACCTGAGGTCATGAAATTAGTGTCCGTAAGGCTACTTTCCCTTCCAAAATGGCAACAGGTTGTGAGCACCTTGTACCAAGAGAACAAATGACATACCATGACTGCAGAATGGCTACTGTAGCCTGTAAAGTCTGAAAAAGTTGCCAAGATAAATCTTTGAGTGAATTCAATTATTGGTGAAACCTGTTATTATTCCTATATTTATTGTCTTTTAAGATGTCTGCTAAGTTTTGGCGTGTGTTTTTTTTTTGATTGTTAATTTTTTGCTGTTCTGGAAAGGTATAGTCTTAACATTCTATTACTTTAGCTTTCTTTTTCTGCTAAGGGAACACTAGACATTAATGAAATGTCAATGACTTGCAGTTAAATTCTCTTTCCATATCTAATTAGACCTAAATGGTTAGTGAGGTTAGAGAGACTAAATAAAAGGAACACAGTTAGTTTGCTCTTTCAAATGGTGTTCCTGCATTTGCCAGATCAATTTTAATTACATTCATAAAGGTATCTGTTTCTTCTGAAATACAGCTTTGAGTCTTTTTCAGAGTAATGGGAGGGAGATTAAATTTCGTTGGATTTTATTTTGTTGCTGTTCAGTGAAGTTCTACCTTCCACAACAATAATGTATCTCAAACTGGCTAGGTGAGCCAATAGAAATAAAGAAGCTTTTTTTCTGGTACTGTCTTGTATATCATCTATATTTTTTTATTTTTTTTAGCATCCCTTTAGATTGTAATCAAGTAGGATACTGTCAGATGACTAAAACTGATGGAAAGATCTGTAACCAAAATGAGCATTTGTTTTAACAGTCAACAAGATGAAAAAGGAATCTGAGTGGGACACGTAAAACAACTAACATAGGAAGTTGGCAAGGCTTTAATAGGCAGGCATTTGCATGTGATAGTCTGATTGCATAATTAGCAGGTTTTTATTATTATATCAACTGCTGCAATCTCATTATGGTGCAGCAGTCAGACTTGTGCTAATTTCTCACAACATCTAGAAATGCAAAGGAAGCACCTCATTCATTCAGGCTGCTGCAGAAATGAACACAGAGACAGGAAGCCCTTATTATGAGCTCTGGGTGCACTGTGGAGATCCAAATGTAGCTGAAAAGAATTATTCTCTTAAAGGCAGCACCAAATTGGGTGGGAGTGTTGATCTGCTTGAGGGCAGGAAGGCTCTACAGAGGGATCTGGACAGTCTGGATCGATCGGCTGAGGCCAATTGTATGAGGTTCAACAAGGCCAAGTGCTGGGTCCTGCACTTGGGTCACAACAACCCCAAGCAATGCTACAGGCTTGGGGAAGAGTGACTGGAGAGCTGCCTGGCGAAAAGGAGCTGGGGTTGTTAGTCAATGTCTGGCTGAATATGAGCCAGCAGTGTGCCCAGGTGGCCAAGAAGGCCAACAGCATCCTGGTTTGTATCAGAAACTGTGTGTCCACCAGAACTAGGGAAGTGATCATGCCTCTGTACTTGGCATTGGTGAGGCCCCACCTCGAGCACTGTATTCAGTTTTGGGCCCCTCACTACAAGAAAGACGTTGAGGTGCTGGAGCGTGTCCAGAGAAGGGCAATGGAGCTGGTGGTGAGGGGTCATGGGCACAAGTTTTATGAGGAGTGGCTGAGGGAACTGGGGTTGTTTAACTTGGAGAAAAGGAGGCTGAGTGGAGACCACCTCGCTCTCTACAACTACCTGAAAGGAGGTTGTAGCGTGGATGATGTCAGTCTCTTATCCAAAGTAAGAGGTGATAGGACAAGAGGAAATGGCCTCAAATTGGGCCAGGGGAGGTTTAGATTGGGTATTAGGAAAAATTTCTCCACTGAAAGGGTTGTCAAACATTGGAACAGGCTGCCCAGGGAACTGGTTGAGTCGCCATCCCTGGAGGTATTTAAAAGATGGGTAGATGTGGTGCTGAGGGACATGGTTTAGTGTTGGACTTGGCAGTGTTAGGTTAATGGTTGGACTCGATGATCCTAAAGGCCTTTTCCAACCTAAATGATTCTAAAGGAAGTCTTAGGGTAGAAAGCCAGGATACAGAGAAGAACTCAATTTTTTTTGTTTTTTCTGCCCCCCCTCCCCGGGTTATCATTATTTTTTGATCACTGATGAAATAGGGTATGAGTTCCCTTTCATGGGAAGATTGATTTGGTGTTGCTGTTACTTGGTGTGTTCAGCTTTGCCAATTACTCTATTTCTACTCTTCTACAATTACATAATTAATTTTTTTCCACATTTTATCTCTTTTCAGTGACTGTGTGCACTTTAAATGTAACAAATAGCTTGCTGCAGGAATGATTATAGGTGCCCGCAGTAGTTTGACTTCTTTTGTGATTATTCATTTCTGAAGAATGATGTGAAACATTGAATCTTCATTCATTCTGTTGTAAAGAAAATAATGCTGCGTATTTCCCATCTTCATAATTTGTCCTCGGTAAAAATTCCCTCAATTCAGATTTTTCAAGAGATAGAATTGACATCAATCAAATTGTGTAGTTCCTTATTGTTCTAGCCAGTTACTTCTGCAGCTTTCTGAGGCTGTGGTTTGGGATGCTTAGCAAACTGACTATTATTTTTTTTTTATTTGCATTTCTAAAGCTGTGAGGTTCATTGTCTTTTGTGGAACTTACAAATGTATAAACTGAGAATTGGATGCCCACCCAGTCATTCAGTTATCTGTAGAAAAACTTTTACCCAGTGTCATATGCTTTATTCACATCTGGTTTGGATCTAGCTTGCTGCGTGCACTCTTACTGCTTTGGTACTTTAATGAGAAGGGAGCTACTTCATCCATGTCTCTGGACTGTAATAAGGGTTTTTACATTATCAGGTAGGATGGTTCAGTAATGCAATATACTGAGAGCTCCCCTATCTGAAATGGAATGAGAGGTTATATTTGGTATTCTAAAGGCTCCCTGAAAATACACTTCATTGCTCATGCCCTTTAGCAGATTAGAAAGCGGCTAGAGAAATAAGCATCTGACCCTTCCTAAGTGCAATGTTTTTCAAGTACTTTTTTGACTATTTAGTTTATTTTCCACTTATGTGATTTAAGAATGATTTGCATACCTTTAAAATTCTTTTTATATTTTACTTGTTATTGCAATGTAATGATCCAGTTGTTCTATTCCTGCTGTGATTTCTGCCAATCCCTTATTGAGAACGTAATCTAGAACCTCTCAAAACCAAATCTGAGAGGCTTTTTAGTGGTTGTCAGCTCTTGCATCCTTCCTCCTAGTCATCTTAGGTACACTGTGATTGAACTAATAATTTGAAACAGTGATTGATACAAAGATATTCCATTAATTTGAGAATCAAATTAAGAACTGTTAAATAATGAAGTAGGTTCTATTACTTTGTGCATTGGCAACAGAGTTGTCTGCTGCGTTTACAACTAAGTTCCAGTCACAGTCCCAAAACCACAACAGCAGCAGAGGAATCTCTAAAGAAATAACAACCGGTAACGTGGGTGGTATGGCTTTCAACTGAGTGTCCACGTATGCATGTGGAACCATCTCCTAATGATACTGCATGACAGGTAAAGAATAAAACCTTTTAAATATGAATTAATTGCATGTTTGAATTTGCATGATTTATGTCTTTAGCTCTTAATGGATGTGAGAATTTTCTTATTTTTGTAACTTGCCATGGGAGAGCAGTCTTCCTGACTTCAAATTTGACGAAGTGGCAGAAGCATTTTTGCCAAGTATCAGAAATATTGTGGGAATGAATAAAGGCTGTGGTATTTGGCTGGGTGTTTGTGACGCATTTTAATGGTGTAACTTCATTAAGTGCATTAGTAATTGTCTGTAATTTTGGAATTGAACTGCATTATAGAATTAAATTAATGTCTACTGCAGTACCTTCAATGTTAATGTTCTATTACTTTGCTAAATAAAAATTTTAATAATGCTTTCAGGGGATATATTGTCTATATAATTGTGCTTTCAAGGACCGCTTAGCTCCTTGTAACGGGGAGGGGAGGATGAGCTGGTTCAAGTGAGGTTATGAAACAATTGTTGCTGTATTTTGCTGAGTCAGAGCTGCATGCAGGGGAATAGTTAATGATAGGTAATGTTCCCCATCTTCTGCTCTTGCCTTTGCTTTATGATTACATGACTTTTCCGAGGAGAATCATTACTTTGATGGCAAACATCTGAAGTACAGCTCTACACAGAGGTAGTGAGCTAGTCAACTAAGTAATAAAACCCTAGCATTTGGTAGCTGATAGGTACCACTTAAAAGGCCAACTAGATTATCACAATCTCAGCTAACTGGCGTTGTTATACTGCCAGCAGCCTCCTAGGAGCTGTGCTCCCCTCCGGACTCAGTGGTCATCCTTCTAGATCTGGTTGAGCGATGGACAGCGTGATGTGAGCAAACCAGTCCAATGATAACTCGGGCTAGTACTGTTTTCTTGTACAAAGAAGTAATACATAGTAGCATCTGATTTGTTGTAAGTGCTAGACTGCTATTAGAAACCCTTTTTAAGAGGACAGGAAAAAAGCATTCCTAGGATTTTGTTCAGCATATCAGAACTTCTGGGGTTTTTTTTGATTTGTAAGCCATGTCATTAAGGAAGGGCACTCTTATTCTGAAGCACTGACATGAGGTAGTGCTGCTAAAGTCACAGTTGTGCCACATATGTGTCGCCACATATTACACTATTTTGCCACATGCTGGCATGGTTGGTAGTAGCAGTATTGTGAATCTTGCTGGATTGTCACAGAAGAATCAGAAGCAATTTTTTCTGGAGGTTGTTTATCTTTAAATAAACTCATTTAAGGCTGTTTAGTTAATACTAACATAAGATATGATCGGCATACTATAATTGTTTCCAAATATCAATAACCTGTGATGAGCAAAGCTTTGTTAGACATGGGCTTTACTTTTCTTTGTTTGCTCCATTGTAGAATTAAGAGTAAACATAAATGAAGTTCATTATTTCAGAATCAATATTACTGTGGACTTGGTGAGCAAAATAAATAGGATCTGTCTGCCAGGGCTTGGATGGAAGACTCAAGCATGAAGGGTAGGAACAAACATTAGTAATTCATTGTACATGTGTGTATTCTGTATGTGTATATAATACTGAAAAATGTTTTAAATAAAACCTGAAACTAGTAGTGTGGCAATTTAGGTTTATATGAGACTTAAAGTCCATTTTCACATCTGTAAGCTTGTCATTAGCAAGTTCAGGTCAGGCTGTTGAATTCTTTTTGTTTTGGGAAATATCCTTTCTGGCTTAGTCTATAAGTAGTTCTAGAAGTCTCTTTGGTCTCCTGGAAAAGAAGAAATTTCATAGTCAAATCTGAGATGGAACATATTTTTAGTAGTAGACGAGAGATCCTCTAGGCTAGAAAGCTTTGCTTGGTACTTTTATTTCTTGAATGTTGTTGAGGTTGCAAATTCTGCTGAAACATGCGTAAGAGAATAAACTCACAAAACATGTCATGATGGGAGCTAAGCTATCTGTTGCCAGTCACAAAATATATTTTAGAGTCACTGAGGACAGGTCCTTTGAAGAAATCAGTTTTAGAGCAGGGATAAAACATGAATGATGTGGATAGGAAGTATAAAAAAAAAAAATGAAGAATTCTCATTTATGAGGACAAAGAAGTTAAAGGTGCACAGTTTGTTAAATTATTTTGTGGAAGAGTAATCATTTGTGTGTTATATCTGTCACTTCATAATTCATTGCACGGTAGAATTCATAGCAAAAATATGTTTTGGAAAAAACTATAAAATGTGTTTGCAAAATTATAAAAGGACTAAAAAGAGGGTTGCCTAAACTGATGTACATTCCCAAAGCCTGTTGAGTGTTAGTGAGCAAAACTCAGAAATTAACACTAGATAGATTTCACAAAAATGTTGAGAGAATATATTACGGAAAAATCACTTTGCACATTCCCTAAACCTGTTTAAATAAAATAATGTACCTGCTAATTAATAGTATTTTAAACTGTGAATATGTATAGGTTTGAAAAAAAAATCCCTGTGTAATGCACTAGTGAATTTGCATACTGATTCAAATGAAAGGTTAGTTAATGGTTGAGATTAAATCATCCTATCATGAAGCAATCTTTTTTACTGTTGAAATACATAAAGTAATACAGATTATATGCGAATAAACACTTTTAGTCCTCTTGAACCATGAAAACATCTGTATGGCCAGGGTGATTCTTTGGAAGCTGGCAAAAAGCCATCTCTTATAACGGTAGGTCCTGGGTCAGATTTAATCTCATATCTAATAGCTTATCACTTGTAATATTTGGATACAGGGCTCTGGCCGCAATGGCTATTATAAAACCACAGAAATTTGAAGCCAACCAACTAGAAATAACAAAACCTTTAATTTCCTTAGCCAAATTTTGAAAAACCTAAATTCAGTACTATTGTAATTTTCTCTCAAGTGAGGTAAGACTTGTATTCCATTATCTGTTATCTCCAGAATGGGAAAACTTGCATCACTTGGGATTTCCTTAGGTGACCAACAGGGGCAGAAATTGAATTGCACTCATTAAAAAGAATAGGCTTTATATTCCATGTCCTTAGAGAGCTTAGTTATTGATCTGGCTTTAGTTGAAACAACACAATTAGATTGCTTTTGATTTGTCCCTGCAAATTTATCACTGTCTCTACTGCATTTGCAATATTCTGCTACCAAGGTCTCTGAACGTACATATGAAAAAAAGCTTTTCACACAGAATTGAGAACTGTTAGCTTGGATTTTCAGGGAAAATATAAAAGTAAAGTGCTCTTTTTTTTTTTCTCCTTAATGTGCTCTAAGTTAGTCTTTTTTTCTGCTTAATTAACTTTATTAATATTAAAGACTACAAATGGACGCTTCCTTAATTCAGGGGATCTTAACTTTAATGCTTATCTTGGGACCTGGAGGAAACGTACGTTATCTTGAATGGTCTGTCAATGTTAAAGCGAGAGAGCTGAAGCGCTATATTTACCTCATTTTTAGTAATGCTTAAGAAAACGAGTTTGTCTAAGTCGTAAGCCAGATATGAAAGAAACATCTGAAACTAGAGATGTTTCTAGTGAAACAGAAACGAGCAAATGACGGAGAAAAATAACTCCCAAATAGATTTAGCTAGTTTTTCTTTTGGCTCTTAGCCATTTCTTCTGAGAAGATTACAAGCTGGAGGAGACAGCTCTGCTTTCTAGTCTCCTGTGAGAGGCCTGGGAGCAGCTGATGTGGGTTTGGGAAGATGCTCTTTTCTGCAGCAGCATCTGGCTTAGTGCACCTCCAGCTGTGCTGCCCTGGGGGGGGGGTCTGTGTGCTTTTGTTGCTCTTGTTCCTGCAGCTTGTGTCTGCGGTATCTCTAAACTAGTAGGGGTGAAGCTGTGACAGCGCTGTGCTCAGCATGGATAACTGCCTGAACATGTACTTGAACTGTTGAATTGATTTTTACGGCTAAGATGACCTTTCAGTTTTTAAACTGTATTTAGTATCTTAAAGCTGGTTTAAACATTTTTAGGGACAGGACTTTGCTGTCTAACACGTGAATCTCTCCTGTCCCGCTGCTGCCATTATCCCTTGGACCCTTTATCCTTTTTGCCAGCACTGCGCAGACACCTTGGATGCTGTAGGGCATCTTAGGCCGCACTGGATGCCTGCTGTTCGGTTGTTCCATCAAGCCGCAGGTGACTATTCTGAAGCGAGGTTGGGAATTTCCACTTGAGCTGAAACCACTGCGGTGATACCAGCTGTAGCTATACACTGAGATTACCCACTGGTTGTGTTGGTTACACTGCAGAGTACAGTTTAATCTCACCTCTTAATTTTAATTATTATTCACATGCTATGTAAGGGCATATATTCATACCTCGTATTTCTGTAAGGTCTATCTGAATAACTAATACACAGCATATGAAAGACTTGTATTGCAGAGTATCTTCTAAGATACCGTGTAGTAATTAGGTTTTAAAAATCTCTTTCTAAAACAGAAAAAGTGGTTTAAAGTGTTAAGTAGATGTTTTCTAAAGGACATAAAACTGTGCAGTATTTCATAAATATTTTTAAAGATTAATGTTTTGTTTACAGTTCTCAATCAAAATTTATTAATTTATTTTCTTCTCTGGAAGAAGCAAGGGAGGGCTGCTCATTTTCTTTTATTCAGCTTGCACAAAAGGTAGAAACGAAGAGCAAGGTTATTGAAAGCCGCACACACGCCGCCCCCCCNATTTAATGGCTAGTCTGTCATATTATTGGAGGTAAAATCTCTAAGGAAAATTCACTACCTCCTTGTTGTTTTCTCAATCACAAAAGGAGAACATGATTCCCTTCTAGAGTCCAGTCTTCCAATCTGCTGCTATCTCTTCTGTTCCCTGGGTCTCCTTTACAAGTCTGGCATTGACGTTGACCTAAGGCACCCGAGTTGACAGTTGAGGTGACATGAGTAGAGAAAGCTTGGGTTTTTTTCCTATAGTTCGTGGGGAAAATATGAAGTGGCAGGTGTTGTGTTCAGTTCCTTGTGTTTTTTCCCAATAATCCCAGAGCCTCTTCACTATTATAAGGTTGTTTCATTCTCTGATAGGCAGCGCTCTGTCGGCTGTTAATGTCTTCCAAGGTAATGTTAAGTATATTTGGTATGGGTTTTTTTTCCTGGTTTACGGTGTGCATCTGCTAACCTATTCGTATCCACTACTCTAAAAGGCATTGTTTATTCCTTAGTGAACAACCATGTATTGGAAAAATTGAGACCTACTTCTACCCATTTTCTATAATTTGCAATGCATAACATATGAAACTGAAATGCCACATTTTATAAAAAGCTTAATGTCAGTCATGAAAGTACCAATAGAAGGGTGGACTAGAATTTTAGAGGGTCTTCAGCACACGACTGCTTTCCTGAGTGTCTCAGATTTTACAAAACTGGAATGCTCGTTCTGGTTGCTGTTATCTGGTTCTCAAATAGTGCTTACTTTTTCCACATTTGTTTTAAACTTGCTTCCATGGTAAGATAAAGATCTTGCACATAGATGCACGTACCTGTATTTGTCTCTAATAGAACTTTTAACTATAGTGAAGTGCAATTCAGTGTATACGTATTTTTTACAACTTGTGAGAATTATACCTGCTGTTTCAGTTATAGCTGGATTAAACATCCTGTCTTCATCCCAAAACAAGTGAGTTATTTCTTTATGCAAACTATGAAGGCCAAATGAGATCTTAACAACCCAAATACCACAGATTGCAGTTCTGCTGAGGGTGTTCAGAGCAATCATCATTTTTAGCTGTATAACTAGAGCAGAATCTTTCCAGCAATTTCCAGCCCAAGGTGGTATGTAGGCACTATGTGCAGCCATGTTTGTACACCCCTCTGCCCCCTAAAGAAAAAAAAAAATAGAGTGATGCCTTTTTCCCTTATGTGGGAGTGATTCTATCTATTTGGGGCGGCTGTTTACACTTCTATATTATTCAAAGCATTTCAGGCAAATATTCTCTTCTACTTGATGAAGCGTTTTCTGTACATCTCTTGCTAACAAGATGCATAAGCCTTTCTCTAATTAAACTTGATGGATAATCCTTTAGCATTCTTCTACCATTTTGTACTCTCTGTCCTTCATAAAGTAAACCTATTTCATTTTATGTGGCATCAGTTATTTCAATTGAAATTTCAATAGTCATCTTGATTATTGACGAAACGTTTGCCAATATTTCTGTTGTGGTTTAATAAGGATAAGGATTTGATAGGAGAGGCACTCAGCTTTCAACTGGCTTTCAAACCCTCGTGAATAAAGGTTCAAAAATCCCTCAGCGGATATATGTTTGAAATCTTTTTTCAAGACATATACCCAAGACAAGGCTGTCACCTGTCAGTCTGCTATAGGTATTCCACATCTCTTTCCTATATGTAAATAACTGCAGCTTGTGGGGGCACAGGATGGAGTTCGATGGGTTTCAAAGAGTGGAGAGAATTAAATAAGGACATTGGTAAAGATTATGTCTCCCTTTGCTTTCTCTCCATCCAGAGCTGGGATTTTCAGAATGCGGTCATTGCTGCCTTGCTACTTTTCCTGCTCAAGTCAGTGATTACTAACCCCAGTGGACATAGCGTTAGGGTAATGCTAGGCCCTCCTGAAAGGGGCCTCTGAGCTCCAGAATGATGGGATAGCTGAATGTGAATGGATCAGGGTAGTAGTAGGGCTATACAGTACTTGTTTGCTTGGCTGCATGAGTTTTATGCTAATTATTTGTTATGGGGCATGATCAGAGGGCTGGAGCACCTCTGCTGTGAGGACAGGCTGAGAGTTGGGGTTGTTCAGCCTGGAGAAGAGAAGGCTCCGGAGAGACCTTACAGCGGCCTTCCAGTACCTGAAGGGGGCCTACAGGAAGGATGGGGAGGGGCTGTTTGCAAGGGCATGTAGTGATAGGATGAGGGGTAACGGTTTCAAACTGAAGGAGGGTAGGTTTAGATTGGATATTAGAAAGAAATTCTTTGCTGTGAGGGTGGTGAGGCGCTGGCCCAGGTTGCCCAGAGAAGCTGTGGCTGCCCCATCCCTGGAGGTGTTCAAGGCCAGGCTGGATGGGGCTTGGAGCAGCCTGGTCTAGTGGGAGGTGTCCCTGCCCAGGGCAGGGGGGTTGGAACTAGATGATCTTTAAGGTCCCTTCCATCCCAAACCTTTCTGTGATTCTGTGACTTCATCTCCCAGGAAACGCTAGTTTCCATTTGTCCATCTTGTCCTTTTCATAATGTTTCTGCTTCAGGTATTTTAAGTGATGCAGCTGGAGAATTATAGGATATTTAACTTCTCTCTTCAGTTTAAATTGTGGAAAATTTTCCTTTGGGTGATTTTCTTTATGTAACTGGCTTGCCTATACGTTATCTTCTTAAGATAGATTCTTTTAATTTTTCTCTCGCTTGCCTTTTCTTTTTAAATTGGAAAATTCTCGATTCCCATCAATGTGTAACCAGAGCGCTGAATTTTTATTGTTAGCTTTATTAAATTGAAAGTAGTTAAGGTTCTTATCCTCTTTTATCTAGGGTTTTGTTGTTTTTTTTTTTCTAGAGGTGTTATTCTAGGAATTCCAAAACACGCTTTCAAGAATGAAGAGTATGTTGACAGAGAAGTTTTGGTAGGCAAAGCGAGAATAGAGTGAAGTCTGGCAATATGTTTATTCTTAGCAGTGCCTCTGTGCTGCACAGCTGTTCAGAGAGTAAGTGTAAATCAGAGGAGTCTCTGGGGTAGGGATGTCAACTAAATCAGTGCATACTCCATGGCCTGAGGATTATTTCAGTCAAATCTGAGAAGTTTTCATTCCAAATTAGAATTCTTACTCACTTTTCTGATCTAGAAGAGGCTGTTAAGTAACTCTATCTGCTTTGTTTATGAGCATGCAGGAGAATTATTTTTCTTACTATGTTTTCTTTGTACAAAAAAAAAAATAATTTTTTTTTGTGTGCCTCTCTTGGTTGGAAATCTTGTGTGGAGAGAATGGAGAAGGGGAAAGTATCCAATATGGAAATATTTTTTTTATGTTTAAGGAAAAAAAAAGAATGCTAGAAACAGCTCTTATCCCACTTCAAAGTAAGTCTTTTTGCTAAAGAAAAATAGAAAATGCAATTCTTATTATTTTAAAATCAGTGTAGCAACTTTCCAAGTCAGCCCTTCTATTAACAGTTAGCTTCTCCTAAATACTTCCTAACCTGGCATAGTCCCAAAGATCATGGGTGCTATTATACAGTAATAGAAACATTCAATATAAACCTGTTAAAGGCTAATTATTATCTTTCTATCAACTAGACTGAGTTTACCGTGCCCTGTAGGCAACTTCAATCTTTCTTAAATTCTTCTTCCGTCTCGTAGTGAGGAGTAATTTGGGGGTAATATAGTAAGAATGATAATCCTGGAGTGATTTGTGTATGTAGTCTGTCTTTGTATGAGTGAGTACTCAGGTGAGAGGCACGTGCAGGCATGTTAGTGTTAGAAGTATGGCTTTAAGATTTCTATTGCTTCATCTGCTACACTTCACACTTTTTATTGCCATTTTTATTTAACACTGATTACTTACTCCTAAGTTCTCGGGGGCTTGCTGTCATTATCTATGTTCACATTTCCCTGTGCCATGGACTATAGAGCTTCTCTCTTGCTTTTGTTTCAGCTGCTTGAGTCTGACCCTGCATGTTTAGGATAAAAGAAACCCAGAGCACTCATTTGCATTTTGCTGCTCTTCGGTTTTCTTCTGTGCCTGCTCTTTCCTCCTTTTTAACTATAATCCCATTGTTGTACTCTGAAGCTTGGAGCAGATACCCATTTTTGGAAGCCTTTTGAATTTTTTCACATTAATTTTGGAGGAAGAAAGAATATAATTTGCTCTTCAAGTGTTTGAATGCCTTCTTGCACACTTGAAGGACCTGAGATGCGTTTCTCTGAATAGGCCCTAGAATCTGCCTGAATGACTTAAATTCTGCTGGGGACAGTTGGTTTGAAAAGCGATGGGTTTTGCAGCCTCCTACTCGGACATTAAACTTGTCCAGGCAGTTAAAGGAGCTCACCATGTTAACAAAGATGTAGCATAAATTTCTCTCTTCAAATTCAATTTTCGTTCTCAGTTACTCTACTATCTCTAAGAGATGTGCTCCAAAAGGTGTTCTTTGTTTTTTTTATTCAAGGATTTTGGGCCTATATATCCTAGTTGCATGGGAAAATCATGACTTTTCTTCTCAGTTAAAGGAAGATGGCGGGGGGGAGTGAAACTTGAAAGCGTATTTTGTCAAGCACTACTAAGAAAAGCTTCGCAGCTTGGCCCTGGGGAAGAACAAGGACTTGTATAGACTAGATCTCTGAAATTTCTCCTGTAGTCCACCGTGACCTCCATCTTGCCCCTCAGGGAACTCTTATGTTCCTGTGTCAATCAAGAGACTCCTGAACCCTTTTGACATCTTAGTGATCTTTTCTCCTGCAGTTTCTCACAATTCAGGATAATCTGTACTACTACTTGCTGTTATTCACTTATATATCTGATTTGCAGTTTTAGCACTCTTCAGAATTATTTGACAATACCGGGTGACAGAATGCTTTCAAACAGCACTATTGGTATAAAAGCATTGAGAGCTAACGAGTAGTGCCACTTTGGAGAATTATTTCAAATTATTTTTTTGTGCCTGCACAGATTCAGAAATAAAGTTTCTTAATGTGGGAATAAAAAGGCATAAATATGTATTTTTCCTTAAGATGTGGTTATGAAAATCCATCACCATCTTTTGTGCTCAAATATCCTGTCTTTAATTGCATTTATGAAAATACAGCAGAGTAAACAAAAATTTAATTTATTTGTGTGACAGGAACATGATTAATGTGTATGATGGTGGTACCTGGGGCAGAACAAAATCCACGTGTTTTTTTTTTTTCCTCAAATTAAATGGATTCTTGATCAAGAGTATCTGAAAAAATATAAATGTTCATCACTGAAGGAGGAAGATATGAGGACCCTGTTGTATAAAATGTCATGATGTTGAGTCATGAGAATGTAACTTTTCAATGTCTTTTCAGTGTTGGTAGGTGAGGACTTCCTTTTGGCTGCTGTCTGTTCTTTTGCAACTCCTTCATATAGTAAAGTTAAAGCCTTTTATACTTACAGTGGAGTCTATCTTCTGCGATACTGTACTTAAGGAATCAAATCTTGAGGCAATTTACATGGGTTCCATCACCTTTTTTTTGGTGATCTCCCAACAGGGAGATAAAAGCTAATTGGGAAGAAAGCAAAAAGATTTGAAATGTGACAGAAGTATGTCTGTAAGTGCTGATAGTTCTTGAAGAACAGATTTCTTAGCTGGTTCTACTGAACAACGTGTTTTCTTCCAAAGCTTGAGATGGCTAAAAATCCAGAAATAGCTTCATGTGTATGTTCCTATACCTTAATCAGTAAATTCCTATACCTTATGGCTGATACCTACTGAATTCTGTGAATTTTTAGCAGCAGAACTTTTTCTGAATTGCCTATTTTTGTATCTGTAATGTTTTCCTTCTTATTGGAAATAAGTAGGTTCAATTTTTTCAAACACTTAATTTTTTTATATCCCAAAATTACTGAAGTAATCAAAAGACCTTTCATGAAGTATTTTCTCCTTTTCAGATGAACATAATTTCCTTCTCTTTTGCTAGAAGTTAACAAGATTAAGTGTATAAGCAGATATTTTGAATTATTTTGCACAACTATAAAAAGCATATACTTATGTTTTCAAATATCTTTTCATTTAGGTAGTTACAGAAATTATATTTGAAATGATAAAAGGATTTATTAGCCCAGACTAGGGTTTAGGAAGCAGTAATGCTCTTTAAAGATTAAAGTTTGGGGTTTTTTCTTCATAATTCATCCTTCAGCCAGTTGGGGGTTTAATTCTCAATGCTGTTGGAAAGATATCTGACATGTAAAGGCAGCATATGTTCAATATAAAATATGAATTCATTGAGGGCAATCCTGATTTTGTTATTGAAGATACGATAATTTACTCTTTATAAAAATTGTTGTTCCCAGCGTTCAGTTCATTTGCGTTTCAATTAATGAAATTATGTTCATCTGGTAAAATTAATGTAACTTAGTGAATGTCTTATTTTGCTATGATAACTAGGGCTTGCATGTGGAGCCCAGACTGTACTGGAGAGAATTCCCTTCCAAGTGCATCCAGTGTGTACAACCTTTGTTGAATATGCCCTTCAGTGCATTTTTCAGGAGCTCAGAAGTCAGGATTTCTCATTGGGGTAGTTGGGTATGAAGGTAAATTTGGTCTGTGATTTGGACAAAAGAAAGAAGATAAGGGCGGGAGAGTTGTCTAGTGTGTCTATATGAGAAACTGGGAGCTCCCTGGAGTACAATAGGCAGGGAGGGAAGTGCTTTTCTCTTTCAAACTGGAAATGTAACCTGCCTTTTTGTTTCTCCTTCTTCTATTTCCTTGTTGGAAGTTAAATGCTGCGTGTCACCATAATGATTCCTTCGGTCATTTGCTCATCCACCTTGGAAGCAGTGTAGTCTCTACCCTTCTGCAATGTGGAAGAGACCAAGTGTGGACACAGATCATTAATGGACTAGTAACATCTTTCCTTCGACCTCTCAAATGGTGGGTTACCATTTGAAACTGTGCTGTGAATTGGACAAGGCACTTGTCCACTTCTAGGCTTTGTAAAACATAAGAGGATAATGGATCTGATACAAAATGGACCTTGAAGAAGATATGCTCTCATGCCTCTCATTTCTGCTCAAGCGATTGTTGGGTCCTTCAGTTTGCTAAAATCAAAGCACAAATATGTGTAGAAGATAAGGCAGGACCTCATTCAAGGATACCAGCTTTTTTTAAGGAGAGGATTTAGGGTGACTGGGAATAGGGAGAAGCTTGGGATATAGCAGGAGGGAAGTTTCTCTCTTTCTGGGAGAGAGGCGGCTGGTAGATGTATAATTGGAAAGACTGGAGGAGTACCAGCAATGGGAAGCTAACACAGAAGGGAGGCAGAAGGAGGGCTGTTTGTAGTTGGAGGAAAGTGCAAAGAAAAAAATTATTGGAAGAGACAGTCATCTGCCTTACAGAAGTGGGAAGACTAAGGAATGAGGGACACAGTTCCTTTATAAGAGGAGGCAATAAATGTCCTTGCAGTCTTTCAGGTGTATGACGTGAAGTCACAATGTTGTTCAGGAAGAGTATTTATTTCCCCATACATACGTTTTTAGAAATGTAGACCTATAGATGATCATTTGGAAGATACCAAGATCATTAGGAGCAAGAGACTGACTTTAACTGGCTTTAAATATAGCAGCTATTTTTAAAGATTTTTGTATATAGTATTGGCACTTAAACCAGGCTGTGTATAATTATAAGAACAACAATTTCTTTGCTGCTGATTAACTAGGGGAACATAATGACTTAACATGTCTTTATATTGATACTGTTTAGTTTTCACAAGGATGGTTCAAAGCTTGCTCTGAGCTGTGGAATGGAGAACAATACTGTAATATGTTCCTGTTTCTTCTTCAGTAGACAGAAAATGACAACGTAAGTAAGTTTTATGATAAGCTGCTGTAACGTGCAAAAGATGTGGAGAGAAATATGTGTGAACTTTCTGGACACATGGCTTCTTTAAGCCATTATTTAATGAGAAGTATGAGACAAAAGTAGGAAAGTTTAACAGAATAAAAAGCCTCCAAACACTATTTTATTTATAAATTTCAGGATGGAAAAGAATCCATATTATCCAATCTTACTGATTAATTTTGCTTCTCTGAAAATATCATTCTGTAAGATTCCCATTTTGGTTTCAAATTTCTAATGGAAAATAGGCTTTTTACTCTTTTTTTTTTTTTTTTTTTTATTTTTTGAGGG
>VWZL01004029.1:293838-391935 GCA_013396915.1 Stercorarius parasiticus
TTTTATTTTGAGGGGAAATCGTAGCCCCAAACAAGGACTGTGCTTGTATCGGATATGCTGTATGTGGGGAATGGGAAATGTGTCCAGCTGTCTTTCAGCTAAGGTATCTGTGAATGGACGTATTAGCTGTCTGTTGCTGAGAGGTCCATGACTACAAGAAAGGTAGCATATCAGAAGGGGCCTCAGATTCTAAAAAACACAGTGGACAGTTTTGTATGAGCGAGTTGATACCTGTTGGAGTGTGTTCTGTGTGTGTGATGGAGTCTTTGAGAATGAGACTTCTTTCAGATGATGAATGTTATACATTCAGTATCATTAATGCCTTTCTGGAAAGGTCAAAGGTAATATTCTAACAAAATTTTCTTCTTTTGTACAACTTGATTTTCTAATTTCCAAAGGCTAACATGTATGCATAGCTATTAATGTGCCAGTTATGACACCTTTACAGGGATTCTACATACAAAGAAGATTTGAGAGAGCATGACACTTAAACATCATCTCCGCACAGATACCGCACCAAATTCTTCAGTCGTAGATTTACTTCTTCTCTTGCTCCTGCATCCTTTTTTATAGGTGCAGTAATATATGCTCTCATATACACATATATGCTCTCAATACATTATATGACTTATTGCTAGACTGATACCTGTCACATCTGAACTTTTTGAAGTGTGCACAATCTTTGCAATAACCATTTCATTTTCTATTCCTACAAATGCTTACCACGTAAATGCACAAAACTTGTGCAAAACTTGTCGGCCTCAGCTTTGCATATTTCAAATACAAAGCTTTTCTCTGCAGTTCCTTTGGAGCTCTGTTCTAAAACATGAAAGTTTGGCGTCGTGAATAGAGACAGAGGAGGGTTTTTGAATCACATGGTATTTTATAAGTCAAGAAGTTTCGCAGAGTGGATTGATTTGGATGAGCTCCTACAGAACTGGAGGTAGATTTCTTACAGGTTCTCCTTCTGGGTGGCTTTGTGGGCCTGGGCAGCTTTTGCCACCTTGCATCTGGTTTTGTAGGCAACGCGGAGGCTGTGAATGCAGGGCTGGAAGGTCCTGATCTTCTGTCTCCTTGTGTGTGTAGTGAAAAACATGTGCTAGGATGGTGGGTATTGCTTGGAAGCTTTGAGCAAGACTGAGCTCTGATGGAACAGGTCAAGAGTAGGCAAGAAGATGCTCTTCTCCAAACTAAACATGCCCAGTTCCCTCAGCCTCTCCTCATATGGCTTGGTCTCCAGACCCATCACCAGCTTGGTAGCTCTCCTCTGGACACTCTCCAGCACTTCAATGTCCCTCTTGTGCAGAGGGGCCCAGAACTGAACACAGTACTCGAGGTGAGGCCTCACCAGTGCCAAGTACAGAGGCGCGATCACTTCCCTACTCCTGCTGGCCACGCTATTCCTGATACAAGCCAGAATGCTGTTGGCCTTCTTGGCCACCTGGGCACACTGCTGGCTCGTGTTAAGCTGGTTGTCCACCAGCACCCCCAGGTCCTTTTCTGCTGGGCAGCTCTCCAGCCACTCTTCCCCAAGCCTGTAGCGTTGCTTGGGGCTGTTGTGACCGAAATGCAGGACCCGGCACTTGGCCTTATTAAACCTCATCCAATTGGCCTTGGCCCATCGATCCAGCCTGTCCAGGTCCCTCTGTAGAGTCTTCCTACCCTCAAGCAGATCAACACTCCCACCTAGTTTGGTGTCATCTGCAAACTTACTGAGGGTGCACTCGATCCCCTCATCCAGATCATTGATAAAGATATTGAATAAAACCGGTCCCAAAACTGAGCCCTGAGGGACACTGCTGGTGTGTGTATATGTAAAATACTTTATTTAGTTCCATGTAAGTTTATATTCCTATGTATAAGATAGTGAGCAGATAGTTCAGCTGTATGATTGATTTTTTTTTCCTCCCACTGGGAATGAGATTTAAAGCAACAAAGGAGTGAAGCTATATTTTTCTAATTTAAAGCAGATTTTTTTTCTGCTTTATTTTTATCTTTCTGATAATGCTGATAGGAAAAAATGGTGTCACAGCTGACTGTCATTAATTAAATTTGGAACGTTTATTGCACATCCAAAAGTCAGCTAATCTTTTGTGGTATGTGCCAGTATTTCTATGACGACTTGCTCAACTTTCCTGAATTTTAGTATGCTGCTGTTTCGTGGACGATCCGTTGCCATATGGAATCAATGGAAGTCTTTTCATTCACCTTAGTGTGCTTTGTCTCAATAAGTAAGCACACGTGTGGCATAAATAAACACTAATATAGCTATGATGTGGTGCATTTTGTGGTAATAGTTATGGATTCAGAGAAAAGGTTGCCTGTTTTCTTTAGTAGCATAATTACAAGGGAATTCTTGTCATCACTGTTCTGGTATGGGCAGACAGGCTTTACTTTTTTCTCTTTTTGCTAGGTGTGCATGTTTCTCTCGGTCTAATAGCGTGTTGCTGATGGAATTCATACATTATTTTGTATGTGTAAAGTCATGCTTCAGCATAAACTTGCTTTAAAAGAAATATTTTGAGAGTAAACCTTAGATCTTCACACTCTAAATGCAGTTTGTCATTTTATGGAATTGAATGTTAAATGTAAGTCTTATGAATAATTTTCATAGAGGGAATTTTAGAACTCTTGTGTCTTATATGTATTGGATTGCAATTTGCTTCTGTTTGACCATTTTGAAGTCAGTAAAGATGTGACTTCTTCAGGTTTATTATATCCACAAGGATTTGCACTAATTTACTTCCTTCTTGTTTCACATCCTACTGGAGAACCTAGTGACTCTCCTCAGCCTTATAAATCACAGAAGATTGTTAAGATACATATAAAGCAAAATAATACTTCAATCTTTGACTGTCTTGTTTCTATGTAACATCTGTCATATCTTAAGCAGAGAACACTGGAAGCTAGGCCATTGTTGTATGTAAGTATTTTTTTTTTCAGAACTGTAGAAAGTTAACAGTGGTAAATATCAATGTATTTGGTCCATAGTACTGATATAAACTCATCACCCTACGAGCTAGCTTTTCTAACGCTGTTTCATGAGTCTTCACAGCATGCATCTAACACAAGAATGGACTTTGAGATCTGTGGTGCCTGAAATACCAAGATACTGAATAAGTTGTCCAGACACTTCTGACAGAAAGGAAAAGTGAGTTATGCATTCCTCATGCCATTATCAAAATCCATCCTTCCTTTGCATGATTATTTTACAGCCTTCTATCTGCACCATAGACCTATGCACAACATTGATACTGTGAACCAGAAATGGGAAACATTTACCAGCATCTTCTGTGCTAGCCATGGAGTATTTGTAGGTTCGTCTTATCACAGATTCTCGAATAGTGGCTACGTTAATACTTTTAAAAGCCAGCCAAGTGGGACAGAAGGTAGCTTTGCATAGAGTTTTAGGGTTTTTTTTAACTACTTAGCAATAAGCAGATAGCAAAATGTGTGCATAGCTCCCAAACCAGTTGTATATTTTCTGTTTCTACAAAGTAATTTGTAGCTAGCTAGCAGGATCACAGTGCCATGTGTGCTTACTCTAGGTAAATCTCTATGTATCTTGATGTTTGCTCAAATGGAAAATGAATTATTGGTCTGGAAGCAAAGCAAAACGCACTCCTTTTGAGAGGTTGAAATGATTTCAGCTTCACCAGAAAATATGATTTTTCAAACTTATCTGAAAATGCAGAATGCTCAGCCCTATTTTATTCCATTTCTTTGACCTTTCTGAAATGGATTTGATTGCAATTTTACATGTAAGCAACAGATAAACAGCTCAGACTATAAAATGAAAATTATTAGCATTAGTGTTTTACTCCAGAGCACAGATGTGGGTACTTAACTTATGACTGAGAAATGAGTAAACTGTAGTTTATAGCTCTGAATTGCTAAATATTTAATGCAACCATGGGCTGGCTCAGCAATGCTTAAAACCTTCAGCTTCAACACTTGTGGTATGCTAAAATGCTATTAAGTCATGGACCATTTGTCATGCAACGTTCAAGATTTCCCGGAGACAAAGCAGTAAATTTTAGTCAGGCAAAAGAGATTTTTTGCTTGACACTGATTTGTAGCCCACTGGTGAGCCACACTAGAAAAGTGTGGTCCAAGGAAGATTAGGAAGTTAAAGTCTAAATAAATAAAAAAAAAAAAAAAGTGGTTTAAAAATAAATGGATTAATATTTGGTAATATTGTGTGTCTATTAAAAAGCCCTTTTAAAATAAAAAGGAACCAATATTTTTTTCTAAATTTTATGACGTGGACTCTGAAGGAAGCATGAATGTAGTTGTTGCTCTGTATGCATGGGTAGTAGCCCCTTGGAAAAAGTAAAATATGTATTTGTGAAATTACAAAATACTTACTGGAGACCATGGTCTCAGTGCTGTCAGCTGCTACTGGAGCATTTCACTATGCTGGTCTAGCATTGCCCATGCTTGACTGAAGTGAAGGAGAGGTGAGAATCCCAAGGTCCTCTCTGCAAGTTTCATTACTTGGATTATGTTTAGGAGATATGATCTTTTCATCTTAGTGGAACTACTGCAGGAGAAAAAAGTAACTGGGGAAACTTCCACTCTAGCTGAGTACAACAATTTTTTTTTTTTTGATCATCAGTACAAGAACAATATTATTTAAATAAAGGAAATATAATTGGTATCACTGCAGAAAGGCTGCAAAGGTGTACATTAACTGTGTACAGCTTCAGTATTGCTACCTCTTGCAAAATTCAGGGGGACTGTTTATCATCTTGCTAATGATCATTTCAATGTAGAACAAAAGAGCAGCCAATTTTATTGCTAATCTGCTCGAAATACCATGGGAATCAAGGTGTAGCATTAGTTTGTTTGTAATGAAGATCATAGCTACACTGGAAATCGTCTATGGTTTCTTCAGTGAAGAAGAGAAAGTTTCCTTAACTACAACAGAACAAGCAACAGGTTGGGTTTTTTTTGGGAGGCACTAGCCTGGAGAAGGTTGAAAAATTGGAGTGCACAGTATATTCCTGTCCATGGCAGGGGGGTTGGAACGAGATGATCTTTAAGGTCGCTTCCAACCGAAAACATTCTATGATTCTTTATTCACTCTTCTTGTTTTACCAAGCCAGCAATATAAATAATGCATGTTTCAGGGCTCTAGCTAAGGAAGGACAAAAGAAAATCCTTCATTAGTGTTAGATATCATGAGAACTAGGTGCTTATTAGCTGCCAAAAGGACAGAATACTTGAACAGCTTACATACTGAGGGAAAGCTGAGGAATTTTAGGGAGCAAACTGTTTATAATCTCCAACAGATGATGCATTTCTGAATTACTTCAGTGAGTAAATCCTGCCTCAGTAGGGTATGCGTATATATCTGACTTGCTTAACGTTCCCACAAGCAGGGATCAGTAAAATATCCATGATAAGTTTTCCCTTTGCCAGTTTCAACCTTTTCTTCGGGTTTGTTACTCCCAAGAGATTGTATTTGAGCTCTGGGAAAACTTGTACCAGCAGCTGCAGCCTTTCTTGAGAGGTGCATTTATATGTTACTGCAGTATTAAAGCTATGGTAAATTAGTCACTAAAGACAATTAAAACTATAAAATTGGCTCATACAGTGATCGTCCAGTTGAAAAGGAAGACAGATTACAGTAATTTCCTATGTGACCCTGATTCAGAGCAAGCGTAGGATACAGGGACGAGATGACACACATCTAAGGTGTGATGCAAAACACTCTTCCCTGAAGAAAGCTTTCTTCCTGATCTTAAGTCCAAATTTTAAAGATTTAATTTGTATAAAACCGTTACTGAAAAAAACATGAACTTGACAAATAAGGGGAATCACTAGTGCTAAATTGTTCGCTTAGGGGGTTACTATAAGTCTTGGGGGGCTTTTTGGTATTGTGAAATCTTATTTGCTGAGTGGAGCTGATTTATTCAAAATAACTGCTGGGGAGTAAAATCCTTAGCATTTGTTTACATCTTAGTTCAGATGTAGATTTACTGATCCTCTCAGCCACTCTGCCTCAAACCCAGGCCTTCTTGAAATATGCTGCTGAGCTTTTCCTGTTCCTGAGAAGATTTCTGTTGTGGGTATTTTCTGTGTGCTGCCCTCAGGTCTATAGGTAAAATAACCATTAATCCTATTGTTCTGTCTGTTGTAAGGTGCCACTTAACAAGATAAAGTAGAAATACAAGAGCACTTTTCTGGCTGCCAAAACCCTAGGCTCAGGTGAGCCTGATTAACGCTCAACTGTGTTTACTTAAGTAGATTCTCAGATGAGAGAGCACTCTGCTATTTACCAAGTGGGATATTCCCTGGTATATTGCTTGCTTCATCATAGGTTTTCCTGAAAGTAGCAGATGGCTTTTTTGATTGTTTTTACAGTATTTACCCGGTATGGCTGTGGACCATATTGTCCTGGCATTTGGGGATTTGTCCTAGTACTTCCATTTTTCTTCTTTCTGTAATGCATGTTGTCATTGAAATGTGTCAGTCAATTAAGGCTCAGCTCTGAGAGGAGAGGAGAAGGTATTGACAACTTGGGAGCTGTGAGAGAAGGTGAACTTGGATACACTGTGGTGGCTTCTGTGTATTCTGTTTTATTCAAACATTGTGGATAAAACAGAAGTAATCCAACAGAATTAAACAATCAGTAACCTCCTGGAAACTCGGCTTCCCATGTAGAGGTCTGTATCTCCTGTGAGTGTAAAAGTGTGTGAGTCCAAGATAGCGCAGCAATAGAGTGCAGTAGTAAGAGGGGCATTGAAGTGTAGGTCAGATGGAGTTACCCATTTCTAGGGAGTCCCTGGCAGTTGGCAGGGTTCTCTCTGCTCCCCCACCTCCACTGCGGTGGTGTTTGTGAAGAAAAACTTGATCTGAGTAGAAAAAGTCTCTGTTAACTACTTCAGAATCCAAAGTGAATTCTTTGCTGCATTCATGTTAGCAACAACCTGAAATTGTGTTAGAAATTTAGCTGTTTTCATAATGTAGAACAGTAGTTAGTCCCCCTTTTTTTTTCCTAAAAACAGAGTGATTCTCACTAGATTAAGATCTACAAAAATATGGAAGGTATTTTAGCAACCAATGTATGCATCTTGTAGTATAGTTAATGATAGCATATACTTTCATAGACTCGCAGAGGAAGCAGAACTAGTGGGAATCTGCAGTTCTTATCAGTGGACAAAAAGTTCATTAGGTGCCTAAGCAAATGAACGTAGAGTTTGTGGTTGTGCTTAAGTGTTACTCTGTTTTCTTATGGACAACAAAATAAACGGCTTATTCACACAGCTGAACCCTTTTTCCATCAGTGTTCAGTGTATGCACAAAATAAATTAGATTTCTAACCTAGCTGCTGTATTGATGGATTCTATTTGATGAGTTTAAGTTGCACATCTTCCATACTTTCGACACGAGAATACACTGCCATAAAATATTGGTAGTATGAAGTGTTGTAATGAAGTGTTTTCACCAGTCACGTACTGGAGCACAGATTTATAGGGAAGAGTTTTGTTGGACAGGAGTGCTGAACACATCAGAACCAATGTCTTTTCCAGATAGAAATTATACGTTGCTGGCTAAAAGTAAAAGCATATGGAAAAGTGTGATAATATTTTTTTAGGCCATTTATGTATTGGCCAATGTACTGAGTTTTATGTGTACCTGAAAAATAGGGAGATAAGCTGACCTTAATTGCAGCATCTTTTTATAACAATAACAACAACATAGCATTATCAGAGAAATTAAATGCTAAGATCTTTTGAAAGTGTAGTTATGTATTTGAAGGCTGGTTTCCAGTGTTAACTTTTGTTCATTGCTGTTTAGGCTGCAGTCCCTGGTCAGCATTCACTTAAGAGGAAAAAGCATACAGGTTGTACAATGATTCAGACTTTATTTTATTCTCTGTATCTTTTCTGTCCCCACGTACTTCTTGAGATCTCTGAATTTCTTTATTTCGCTATACTCGAGGGCTTTGACCTGGGTAGATTTTTACTTCCTCAATTCCATTTTTCTTGCAATAGAAAGGGAATAAGACCTGAGGTGCCCAGCATGGTAGGCTAGTTGGAAGTTCAGGGAACCTTCGAGGCTGTGAAAAGAGACAGTATTTTATGCTTGAGTTTTAAACTAAGGTCTGTCGAACTGGTTGTGGTTGTGATTTTTTTTTAAAGGTGATATGTTTGTAATTGGTGTTAAGTTAAGCTGTGATTAAAAAAAGAAAATATGGAGGTTAAAAAAAAANGAACCCAGTGCTTTCAGCTGTTTACTTAAAACTTTAATGCAACTCATATGTGTGGCTTTTGTACCTCATTTAAAAGCAGGCACATCTCTTGAATTGATTTTTGAATGATGGATAGATCATTAGAGTGCTGTGGGGTCGTCTATGGGATGATTACTACCAATTCTGTGTTAGCGTGTTGTGTTGCTTTCAATTCAGGTAGACATAGGAAAATAATAGCTGTTGCCCTTTTAATGCAAAAGATCACAGAGAACAGCTTATTTGGATGGAGAGCCTGTCTGAATAGAAACGAATAATAATATTGGCCACTAAGAAAGCCTTGTTGAGAGACTTTAACAGCTATTAAGTAGCCTCTTGGATGTTAGTTCATTCTGGATGCTGTTGGTCCCAGTGGTTTGTCAACCATGTTATTGGTGACAGCTTTCTGTGAGCTGCTTGCTGAAAGCACTCTTTGAGCTAAGAGGAGCTACTATGTAATGAAAGGTCTAAAAATGGGAAACAAAGGATTTCAGAGCAAAGGGGGGGGTGTGTTCAGATCTCAGTATGAAGGCGAGCTTGAGATTTTAGTTAGAATGCAAACTAAAATCCTTTCAGAATATGATGAATTATTTCAAAAAAACACACCACTATTAAACTATTGTTAGGAAACAATATATGTGAACTCTGCAAATTGGATAATAAATCTTTCACGTTACCTTTTTGAAATGCCCCATTGATTTGTGTGGTTCAAGTGCAAGACCTCCATTCCATATCCACCCAACATGTTGAAACAGGACTCTGGTGTTAGTGTGTAATTCAAATATTCAGGACATTGAATGGCCTCTTGAGAGCTGTGACAGGTAGTGGTGAGCAAAACTGTTGCGAAGACTTAAGAATAATGAATATCAATACTGCAAGAAGTTACACGACAACAATGAAGTGAGTTTTGAAAGCCTGAAATGCATTGCTAGGAATAAGCTGGAAGGCTTAAATTTAGAAACGGAGAGGCATAAGTTGATACACAGTGGTCTTTGAGGACTCCTGTAACTTTGTAGGCATACAAACCTTGGCTTAGGGTTTGTCAGATCAGAAAAAGATAGAAATAATAACTAAGGCTGGTTTGTTGGTTTTTTTTTTGTTCCAAAGGATGTGATGAAAAGATGTCTTTGTCACACACAATCCCTGGATCACAGACAACAGGGAATAGATGTGATAACTTTGGGCAAGGCATGAGGTGTGTGGAGACTTGTAAAGCTTCTATTTGCTTAAGTCTGTTTGCTCGGCAAATTTGAGGACAGCTGTTTGTGCAGCACTTCAATAGGGTCTAGTAAGTTGTCGGTAACCATGTACCGTATTTCTTTGACATAAATGGAGTGCACGTTTCTAATTTCTCTGGTGTATTTGCGAGCGTTAGGAGAAGCAGCAAAGCTGTCATGATTAATCTTAAAAAGAAAGGAAGTGTCTAAGAACAAAATCCTAGAGCTCATGGACCGTGGATATTTGCATAGTAACATCAGTGCATTTAAATGAATGAGACTTTAAAAATCTGTTGAAAACAGCAGAGTTTATTACCAGGAAATAAGTGCTTTGCAATCACAACAGCCAGAATAAAGCTGTTTATAGTGTGTATGTGTGTGCTGATACAGGACTCTATTCAGAGGTTATGCTGATGAGAAATTATTTTTTCATGTGGGAACGTGCAAGCCTTCTCCTAACACAAGCACCCTGTGGTGAGACATACAGATTTTAAAGAAATACTGTTTGGCTCATGGTACTATTATACACCTTGCCCTGGAGCACTCCTGGACCATGACCCTGTCAAACTAGACAACGCCACTGGAATTGTTAACTACACCCTAGTGGTTGTCCAGGACTGGGATTAGAGAGCTCCAGGGAGACAGCCCATGCTCGTGTCTGAATGAAACCTATTTTTCTTTCTGATAATCACATGCACCTTCATTCAATTATGCTCTAAAGTGGAATTTGTCTGGGTAACCCGTGATGAGGTTGCTCTGGTAAGTGCTCATTATGGGAAATGTCAGTAATATGATGCAGGACTCTGCTGTAGCAATCATGTAGCAACTGCTGTTTTCAGCTCATAAATTTCTAAAATGTCTTCATCTAACATTTTCAAGCTATGTTTCCAGATTTGAACATCCTAAATTTAGCAAAAACAGTTATTGATGTTTTTAATATCGTACTTAGCTTTGAAGTTCAGATTTCAGAAGTTGTTATATTATATAAATCTTTTATTGTCTGTCATCATTCAGCATCTCAAGTGGTGTGATTTGTATGAAGGTTCATTTAGGGGACCTTTTTTGGAGGCAGAAGACCTGTGGGTATTTCTTTCTGTGGTATTAGAAGGGAGAAAAAAAGAAGTATTTAGATAGGCTTTGTGGCTTCTAGAGGGTTCCATTTATTTTAAACTCAGTTCAGTGCAAGCTGTAGTATTGCCATGTAGCATTTGACAACATTAAAATATTTCTTACTGTCTCACTGAATGTTGAAGAACTGCTTACAAATGGGAAGGGATTCAACAGAAGAATGAAGAACAGCATGTCCCAGGATACTTAACTGCACGTGGTCATGGTACTTCATACAACGTGTAGGTTTAAATTTTTGGAACAGATGTGGAACCTGTGAGGGAATGCTGAACGCGAGTCTTTCATCTTTTCTATCCTAAATGCAGGTTGAGCAAAATTGACTTCCAGTTCGTAAATTTAGTACTTAGTTACTGTCTTTTATAGTGAGTTCCTTTAGTGTATCTCAGGAGATGTCAAACACTGTATTTGACTTTTCTGATATTCTGCTATCACACTTCTTTTGTCCAGCTATGTAGAAAATTCATCTTGTAACATGTGAGTAGCTCCAAGTGCTTCAATACTCTTCAGAACTTCACTATATTTTCTAGTGAATTCACTGTTTTTCAGAAATGTTTTTGCCCAGCTTGGGCCATAATGGCACATGTGGAATCAGAAATTGAGAAAACTAATATATTTTGTGTTGTAGTTACCTTGTCTTGCTTTTGATAGTTAATGCTTAAAAGCATGTGTTGACATCTTTGTGGGGGATCAGTCTATTTCAGACTGGAATCACTGGCACATCCTGGTACCAGACTGTCTTGGAAGCAAGGGAGAACTTGGTTGTCATATCTAGCATACCTCAACTGTATTTATGTTTCTTGTCAATAAAATCTGTTACATCTAAATAAAATCCTATCACTTGAAATATCACCAAAGATCAAAAAATATAGTCAGGACTATGAGAAGGGTCTCGCTTATTTTGATGTCATGGTCAATTTTTCTTTCTTTTTATCCTTTTTACCACTTTGGAACTTATCTTCTGCCCTTTACCCACAACATAAATCTTAACAATCAAACCCTTGAGGCTATTCAACCCTGTAGCATGTTGAGCCTCATTTTAGTTGTCTTCTCTCAATCCCACTTAAAAATGCAGTAAAGAGAGAATAACACCGAAGAAAGCAGTTAGTTCATGAGCACAGTTCTTCACAGTATATGCTTGCTGTAAATTATGTCACATCATAAAAATAGGTGATGCTCGGAGTTAGTTCAGAAAACTCACTGAAGCTTGTTGGACTGTTTAGTTACAGAGGAAAGCACATCTTGACAAATTTTCCATGTCAGCTATGGACAACCATCTGTTACACTAATGAGTTCTGGAGCTTTATATTAGTGGAAAATGTAATCAGAACACCTTTCCAAGGTGAATTTGTATTTGTACAAAACTAAAGATTTGATAGCTGGAGACCCAGTGAAGGTTCTTGTCTGTCTCTTTTTTGTAGAGTGAAGTACATTTAGTTTTAAGATGTGTAGGAAACAAATTGAGATCCACTTGAAGATATGTAGGTCTAGATTTTCTGTTTCCTTGCTCTATATTGCAACGTAGATTTTCTGTTTTCCCAGCATCTTCTAAAATATTTTCTTGGCCTTTTACCTTGGTTATACCCACAGGAAATGTGAAACTACTTACCTCCTTGATTTTATCCTTGTTTGTAGTTTCTTGTAGTGTGTCTAGCTGATACCAATTTGTTTGTCCTTTTGACTGAATGGTCTGCTGGTTCAGTATTCTCTACAGCTGCTAGTCTTGCTATTGAGCCAGTGATAGGTAAAATTGATGAACTAGCTAGATCCGCTTATTTCATATCTCTGACATATCTAGGCCAAGCTGCTTTGTAGAATAGACTGTTTTCAAGTGTTTCCTCATCCAGTGTGAGAAGGTGTCTACAACGATCTTGAAGGGATGTTCTTCTGTCTGTAGAATCCAATAGATGATACAGAGTTTACTTTTCAGCTGACAAAATGGTTGATTCCATCTTGGTATCTCTTAGGAAAGATAAGAGTAAGATTATATAGTGTAGTGTATGATTCTTAGCACTATCACAGATGGTTATTAAAAATGTTGAAAAATATGAGCTAAATCCATTTTTTTAATTGCTTGAGGAACTAATTGCTGATAAATTAAACTATTGGAATAAGCAAGACCTGGAATTTTAAGGTATGTAAACTCTTAATCAAGAGTTAACTCCTCTTCCTTGTTCTCAAAATTGGTGAGGTTAGTATCCTCAATGGAATCAGCTGAGAAAGGAGGAAGAGCCCTCATCTTAAAACCCAAAAGGAGAGTTTTAGCAATAGCGATAAGATGGTGATGATTTGATTGACTCTTCAGCCAATTATAACTTACGCAAATATTTTACAGAAGGACAATAGCAAACAGATCTGCTTTTTTTTTTCCAGACTAGCCAGTCTTGCTGTCCTCTTGTTCAGAAAAGAGCTTCCAGTACTTCGTTATGCTTTATCTAGGATGCCATCTATTTTTAAGAAGAAAACTCCTATGATCTGCTTTTATATTGCTGCTTGGTCAGTCTCTGGAACGTGTTACATATTATGCCTTCCTTCACTATCTTCAATCTTTGTTGCTATATAAAATTCTTCTGCTGTCACTTCAGCAATGTGTATCTTAAATAAAATGTGTAGTTAATAAATAAATCCTCTAAAATTATTATGCCTGTAGCGCTGTTTCCAATTGTTTTTCTTGTATACCATCTTGTTTTTATAGATCAGAAGATGTCATTTTCATAGGCCTCTTTCTCTGCCTCATAACTTCTGATTTTCTCCCATAGATGCAACAATCTTGATCCAGCTCTGGCTTTAAGATTTGTCTCTTTTTATGCTTTTGAGAAATTTAATACAAGCTTCTCGTGACTTCCTGCTACCATTGTTATTTTTTTTCTTTTGTACAGCTTGCATGTTTTGGTTTTACTAAGCTTATACCAAGAGTTATTCCATTTAAGACAATAGTTATGCTAATCCGGCCATGGCACTTCTGCACTGATACAAGTTCATACCATTAATAAAGCAGCACTTTGGGTTCTGTATTCTTATCATCGGGCACATGTATCACAGTGCTTTATTTAAAAGGAGACAATGGCTACTGATTGCCCATGTTTTTTATCGCTCTGGTTTGAAATCATGCCAACAGCATTGAAAAGCTGTTACATAAATTCACAACATTTCTATGACTTACAGGTTGATGGTAATCAGCGTCTGCTAGTGATGGTGTATTTTTAAATTATAGATATGAGACTTTAATATTATTAAGAAATGAAAATGTTTTATCTGTATATACACCCTAAATGGTTTGGCATTTCTAACTAGCCTTGAGTACTTCCATAAATCCTTACTTCCCTTACCGTAAACTTCCTGTTCTATTAGTTTGAATGAATCCATTGGCACTTATCAAAATGGAAACCTAAATGCCCATACGTGGATCTTTCAACAGTGCATGAAGCTGGATGTGAAGAAGAGGTGNGCATGGCTAAGGTATTGAAATCACAGAAGAATAATATTGCTTATAAGAAGGCAGTTTCCTAAACGGTGCTGCTAACTTTTCACATCTACTGAGAACTAATAGTATATCATGTTTATTTTTAAAGTTCAGTTGGAGCTGGACTAAGATAAAAAAAATCTGCCATACTATTGTAGTTGCAGCAATAGTGTTGTAAGGTGGTAGCAGAGTGAAGATGATGCAGATGTAGAGTGTAGATGTAATTCTACTGCGCAGCAGCCAGACCGATACTGAAATGTACTCACATATACCTTCTTTTGGTAAAAGAAATACTTCAAATCCTTCTGATCGCTTTTGGTTTAATTCAAGAAGAAGTATAGTTGTCTGTAAGTTGTACAAACACTGGAGAGCTCTGGATAGCATGGTGTTACTAACTTCAACTGTAGAGAGGTATGAACATGTCTGTGCTACTAACTATGTACATGTAGTGGAAGTTCTAACAGTGCGATGTAGTGCTAATCTTATTGAAAGTATATTTGCTTATCACAAGACACAGCATAAGCATTGCATGATCATAATTGTAGCTGTTATTGAAAAGAATATGTAAATGCAATACAGAGAACCCAAATGTGATGTACTTTAATCTTGGGCTCGGTATGCAAGCGTGAAGGAAACTGTACTCACTTAAATTAACCTTCTTCCCATGAAGTGCTTCATCTTTTTCTCAGAATTATTCTTTAGAACCTGCATCTGTAATGAGCACAAGAAGCAGCATAATTTCAGCCATGCCATATGTGTGTGGAGCTAAGCATCAAATTCAGTAGACAGTTGATGCAAATGACCAGTGCATTTCTGGACAAAGAGACGAATTCTCACAAAGGCATTGGGTTGTATTTCATCTTAAAGAAACTTGTAGTGACTTTGGTAAAGCTATTCCAGTATTTTTTATCATAGTATGTCTTACAGTTAACCAAAGGAAGATAGGAACAGACCATTTTGTTCAAAGAACAATATATGTTTGATTGATTTTAAGCTGTTGTCCAGAGGGACTAAAGGTTTCCTCTTTATGTTGTTATTCCATGTTTATCCATGAAAGGATCCCTCCAAGAAAGAGAGATCTTCAGTCTAGGAAGAGAGAGCTGTATAAAATCTTATACAGGAAAACGTAACAGTTATCAAAATTCAGACAGGGAAGCAAGAAAGGGGAAATGATTAACACTGAATTCTCCATTCTGCTTATCTGATGCAAAGCTATACTCAAGTCGGACAGGATTTAGGTGAAGAAGATCCTATGGTCTTTGTTATGCTAGCCTTGTCTTATCAAACTACTTTCATATGAATATTTCCAGGCACCTCTTCAGTTTTGTTTAAAATTCCTCCACTCTTACAGTTAGGGTAACCATTTCTGCATTCTGTTTCACCACTAAAACATATTAAAAAAGACTTTTGTATACATGCAGTCCCTTCTGTTTTGTAATAACTCGTTTGTATCTTTTCAAGAATATAAGAGGCTTTTTTCAAGTTCTTCATGGATTCATGTAAATAACTTTTAAATCCCATGTGATAAGAAATCTAGCTGAAGTTTTTCTCCTTCAAAGTGCATTTATCAAACTGAGTTAACTTTTTCTATTGACGCAGCATATTCAGTTCTATCAAAATTTTCTCACAGTTGTCTTTTTGATGATGAACCAAAGCCTACCTGCAAAACTACCTTAAAAATGAAACTACTGTGCAGATGTTCATCTTACTGGTGCTTCTCTTGTAGATAACAAGTATACCAAAAGATCTAAACCTGAATTTTGAACTGCCCTCTCAACCTTTGTTTTATAACAAACCTTCCTGGGTTGGCTTTGATGGATAGCGACAGAGAGAACAGAAGAGCTGAAGTGCAGCTGAGGCTTGCTCCTGCTGCGATTGAAGTCTTGCGATGATTGGAGTGTATGTCCTGTAATGTAAGAGCTGTAATGCAAAGGAAACAGCATTTCTGTTTCACTGATGTCAGACAGATAACCAGATTTTTCTGTATGTGGGTAAGAGTTGCTAATAAAGGTGCGTTGCTTTAAATATGCTGTTGGAAATGAAGGGAATGTTGTGATACCAGTGTAGTAATATAAGTGAATAGTTGAAACGTAAATTACAAGTAATAAATAGTAAATTTTGCATTGCTGAAAAGTACCTTTAAAATTATTACTACGACTATTTAGCTTTTTTCAATCAAAAATTTTAATTAGTATTTTTAAACTAACTTGTATGTTTTCCCAGTGAAAATAAGTGAAATCTTAATACTTGCTTGCCCCATCTTGCTGGTACTATGATGTGAAATTAACGTTTAGTACTAAGGCTTTTTTCACTTGTCATCTTGGTCAGTTAAGGATGATTTAATAAACTAGCTTAATGCATAGCATGCCTGTATTTGTGAAGATCTTACTAAACCAAAATAATTTGGGGTGCAAGTACTCCTTCAAAGAATGCCAGTCAGTCTTGTGCTAGATTATTGGGAAGATTTGATGCATAATCTACCGAAGTAAATTGGAAGAAATGCAGCTAATTGTGCAGTGCTTTGGCTCAAACACCGGAGGAGTTTGCTGAAGAACTCCTGCTCACTGTACTCATCTTCTCCTCTTTCTCATCCAGATAAACACACACTTCAATGGCATCATTCTTCAAACACTTATTAGGCAATTAGTCCTATTGAGTTAGTTCACAGAAGCACAGAAGATATTCAGTATGGAGCATCCCTATTGCTTCTTCCTTCTTAGTGAGTTCCTTCCAGGCAGAAATCAAATACTGTTTTCACCTCTGCTGTAGTGCAGCCAGATCACAGCAGTTGCACCAAATGTAGGCAGTGAATAGCTCGTAATAAAATAATTTAAATACTTGATGTGCTTCACAAGAATAATATATATAATTAAAATTAAAGAAGAATATTAGCTAAGGAAAATATCTGCTTGGTTTTATTACCTGCAGTCTCTCTTCCTAAAAGAAACAAAAATGCTACATCCTTAATCAAACTCCCTGTAACTGTGTACTTCATTGTTAGATTTATTTCTGTTTTTCTTCTCTCATGCTCTTAAAATTATTCTAGAATTTGACAAACCACGAACAGCTCATTTAACTGAGATTAGCTCATTCTCAAGTAAATTAGATTTTGTTAAAGAATATGAGATGGTAAATATGAGTATTGTATGTGTGACTGTATTCAGTACAGTTGCAAAGTCTTGCTTCATCTGGGAGATGACAGGATTCCCATCAAGCGCTGGGTACGACAGCAGTGGGCTTTCTCTTGCTTGCTAAGTCTGGGTAAACTCAGTGGAATGATCATCAAAGTTGTATCCACCAACCTGGATTTTTCACCACGACCCCTGCCCATTCCACTGCTTTGTCCTTTGTGGGTTTGATATTTGGTTTTTTTCAGTGGTAACAGTTGCATCATTCCGTTCAGATCAGTTGGTCCTTGGCAGTCGCGTGGTGAGCATCCTGACAAGCTTGCCTTTGTGTGTGCCAGGAGAAACGTGTGGGCTAAGGGCGCTTGTAGCTCTGCAGTGGCTTCTGGAGACACGTGGGACAAACAGCTTCCCAGAGAACAGGATGACATACTAAGAATTGAAATCTGTTATTCTTTTTCATTTATAATTTTTAAGTTTTTGTGATTTTTCATCATTTTTGACTAGAATTTCAGAATTGGCAAGATTTCTTAAGATTTATAAAGCCTTGTTTCCTAAGCATTTCCAGTAAGTAGGTGCCTGTTAAGAACTGTGGTTAAGATATGGGTTTGTGCCGTCCTAAGTCAATTGAAATCTAACTGATTTAATTCTGTTACCTCTATTTGCTCACTATAATCATCCCCATCCTTCCCTACTGAAAGCACCTAAGGATGTGTTGCAAAATTTTGTCAAAATACCTTGCTTTGAAGAGTCAGTGAGCAACTCTGCTGGGGGTGGATTTCTGCAAAGTTGAAAGCCGAGTCAGATCCTACTTAGCAACTTTTCTGTAAAATTTCAGCTCCTGGTTTTGATGGGTATTTCCCCCACTGGGCAACTTTTACATTCTAAAATCCATGGTGACAGTTTTGTAAGGTGAGCAGGTATGGAAACAAATGATAAGCTGCTGAAGCATGTTTTTAAAATGGTTTTGTTTATAGTTTTTGTTTCTTTGCTGAAGTTGGAATAAGAACCTGCCGGTTAGGATCTTACTGTAGAGAAAAATGTTGTGTGAAATTTTCCTACCAAAACTTCTTTTTGCGAGTATGTGAAGATGTGCAGGCAGGCTGGGGTGTGGGGTTAGTGCTGAGAAGCAGAGCCAGAGCTGGCAGCCTGTCTGGAGCGCATCGGAAGAGCGTGCTCAAGGCTGCTTGAATTTGGCAACGGCTTCTTTTCTGCCTTCTTGGAAAAGCTGTGTGTGGCCTCACATACATAAAGGAGATTTAGATTCTGTCACCTCTGTATTCAGACTGCTTATCCAATATTATTAACATGCTTAGAATTGATAGTTTGATCTAATTGCTCCCTGTTCTTCTGTAATATATATGCACACTTGGAACGTTTTCAGCACTGAATCTTAGCATGTCAGCCTCCAGCTGCCTGCTCTTCAAGCCCTTTACTGTATCAAGATATCAAATGAATTTCTGCACTTTTGACTAATGTGTAAGGTGGGGAAGGTTCCAGTAATATGTACAGAAGTAATTAAATCCCTGGATAGGATGTAATTTTTTTGAATAATTGCCAAGAAGTCACCTTCTACTTTGAAACTAACACTTTCTGTTGTGTGCCATCTGCAGATGCCTTTGCTAGGGAAGGGCGTACGTGCTTGACTGCTTTTTTACATTTTGTTTTTGTGTGCCTCTTTCTACAGAAGGATTGTTTTGCTTGAAAGAATTGGCAGATCTGCTCAAAGGCAGGAAACTACTCAGAATGATGTTTTACACTGTAGATAAACCTAATTTCTAAGAGAAGCCTAAAACAACATATTAAAAAAAAAAATCCAGAAAACAAGAATTGAACTGATGTCCTAATAGTATTATCATCAGACCGAAATATTTTGCAGTATCTCTTCTCTCCTACTACTTCTCCTCCCATGTCTCTGGGATATGCGTTATATTGTTTTATGGTTTTGCCTCTCAGCAGTGATGTTGAGCATCTTTGTTTTCACAGCTGGAATTGAAACTGGTGTGCTGCATGTCTAACCTATACTTAATTTATCATGTAGCACATTTCACATCTTCACCCTTCATCCAGCTGCTTCAGCCCAAAGCAGTTTAAATAGTTCATACAATCAATAAAAGGCTCCTGCAAAAACAGGGCAAACACTATATAAATGTTTTGCCAGAAATGCTGTTCAAATTATGCATTAGTTTTAAAATTTTTATTGAATCGGAACCTATTTCAGTGTGGATATGTTTAAATGACAGATAAAGTAGTTGTGAAGTAGTCTGTAATCCTGTTCTGGTCTCTAGAGAACTTTAAAACTGTTTTGAAGACATTGTTTAAAGAACTCTAGAATTTTCAACAAACTGCATGTGAATGTAAAAACAAGATTGATGTTCCCGCTGTAAGGGAGCAGTATTCTTGTGCAGGAACACACACCCAAACAAATACAGACATGTAAATTAAGAATGTATTTTTCCCCCCAACACTAGAATCAAAATTTAGTAACTAAAAAAAGAAACGTGATCTTCATTCAAGAGAATACTGGCTTATTGCTGTCATTTGTAGTGTTGTGATTTTCAGTCCCCAAGGGTAATTGAAAAAGGGGAGTTAATTTCTCAGAAAAAGAAAAAATTGCACTTGAGATTTGTACACCGGCACCATTCTTTGCTTTAAGTCTCAGTGTATCTATCAG
Source organism: Stercorarius parasiticus (assembly GCA_013396915.1). Lineage (NCBI taxonomy): Eukaryota > Metazoa > Chordata > Aves > Charadriiformes > Stercorariidae > Stercorarius > Stercorarius parasiticus. The sequence continues at coordinate 313,679 of VWZL01004029.1, forward strand.
CTGCTTTGATACAAGTTTGTCTTAGTGCCTCACTTTTGCCATTTTGTTGTCTTATTTCTTTACTTACTCCGTTGGTTGTTGGTTTATGGATCTCGTAGGTCCAACTCCATTACAGATGCTTTAGTCTCCTTTCCAGATTTTTTTCTGAAAGTGTTAATTTTGTCCTTTCTTTCTCACATACAAACAATATTGGTTCTGTCTCTTCTGCATTGCTCCTTTTATGACTATGTTGAACTTTACAATTCGTCTGGGAACTTCTAGGTAAGAAGTTTCAGTTTTTCCTTTGCTATATAAATTTCCTGAAGTCATCCAGGAATTAACTTCAAGGAAGCATGTGGGGGTTTTTTGTTTGGGTTGGTTGTTTTTGTTTTGTTTTGTTTTTGTGGGTGTGTGTTGTTTTGTGTTCTTTTTTTGGGGGGTTTTATTTTTGTTTTTGTTATAGTATGCATCTGAAAATGTGTATTTAGGATTAAACTAATTCCATTTTATTTGAATTTTCTAGGGTCAAATTTGTCAGGAGACATCATAACTTGTCTAAATTCAGTTAGAAGGTCTTTGCATTAAACTACAGAAAGTCTGCTCCAAAGCATACTTTAGATGATAGCAGGCTGAAGAAAAATATATTATGGAAATACTTAGGCCACTGAAGTTGAAAGGTCACTTTTAGGTTTGCCCAGTGTAGAACACAGTGGGAGGTAGGGAATCTTGTAGTGCTTGATTTTCTTTCTGCTGCCAGTATAGTTTGTAATGATTTGCTCTGAAGTTTGTGGATATTACTGTTGCTGAAGAAGCTACTCCTTAGGCTTCTATTCAGTAAGGGTGGGGTAGGAATTGCTGAATTGATCATATTGAGTGCTTTCATATTCAGCTCTTTCTAGAGCTCTGAGTAGCTTTGTCTTCTGAGTTGCCCATAATGTTTTATGCCAAGTGCAATTTGTATTAATGTTAAAATCTAGAATGCTGTTATATGACAGTAAAAGAATTGTCTTCTTAAATTATTGTAATCCCACAGATATTTTCTGTTCATGCTGATTAAAGAAATTTAGGAGTTCTTTGGTTTCTTTGACCCACAAATTCCTCTTAGGTACTATTACAGCTACTCATTTGCAGAGGCCACAATTCAATTTAGCCTTCTGTGTAGTTGGGGTGCTATTGCTGCTGTCGTCTTCCTCCGTTTCCTGTGCAAATTATCAGGAAAACTCATGACATCTTGAAAAAATTGGCACCACTGATAAATAAAAGACGAAAAGAAGAGGTCTAGGAAAGCAAAATGAATGCATTTATTTTTTTTACCCCAGATTTTCATGACTTAATTTAAGAAACAATGAAAATTGTAGATAAACTGATGATCTAATGCAGGTCTTGCTTACCCTGTCAGACAACGGTTTGCGCTGCAGCATTTGTTTTAACTGGTTTGCTGGTTATGTAAAATACCACAATGTGGCACTAACGAAATAGTGTGAGTTTTATTTTCAAGGGTAACTGGATATATGCTCAGGTGACAGATCATTTAGGAAAAGACAAATGAGAGTGAGGTGCTTTTACTTACTGCAAGGGGCCTTATGTCTCCTGTTTAGGCTGAAGAGATTAGTAAATAATGGTGATGCCTTTCACATTCAAGTTCACAGGAAAGAGATCCCTGTATTTATTGTGCATTTCAGTGATATATTATCTGCGTAATATTTTCACAAATGTTAATGACTACATTACTCATATTTACATTTCTTTTTTTAATTGGATATTTGGAGGAAAATTTATTTGGTAGTTCTCCTGTGTTATAGTTTTTGCTTTCAACTTACTAACAACCGCAGTCTTCATCAGAACATGTTGAAAGTTCCTTGCCTTCTTAAAAATAAACTGTACGAGGATAATGAAGTGCCTAATTATCATCGCAGTTACAAACTAATGCTCAAATACCTCCCATATATTTACCTCCCATATAATTACTGGGATCAAACTGTATTTTTAAATCGTTAATCCCATTTAACTGGTATGCCTTCTAAAAGTAACCTGTGTTTTGGCACTGTAGGAAACAACATGTATTCTTGTTTTATTGGGGTTTTTTTGGCTTCACTATGCACTGGGAATCCTTTTTTTACATACTGACCATGTGTATTAGTCTAACCTGACAATCAGCATTACACTCTTGAGTTTGTGCAAACATACTCCTAAAATTTGTCTTACAGGAGAACGTTGAGAGAAACAAAAAGAAGCAGTTAGTGAAATAATTTCTTTGGGATCCTCTAAAAATAACTAGCTAGATAGTAATAGCTGTGTGCTTTGACTGTTGTTAGATGAGGATGGTGGTTGTTCCAGATGTACTGATTTATTTTAGAATTAAAAATAATGGACATCAGACCTACCTTGTTTTTCTTATTTATTTTGTTTTGTTTCTCCCCTTTCCCTGGTTGCATATTAGCTCTTGCTGCAAGTGCCTTGATATTTTTGTGCCAAGGTCTTTATATTTCTTTTTATTTACTGTTCGTAGGTATAATTTCTTCTGCTATGGTGGTCCAGGTCAGGGAGTAATACTATCACTAGCCAAAGTAATAGTATCCTGCCGATACTTTAAAATTATTCTGCAGTGTATTAATGTTCCATTCATTCTCCCTCATTAATGTGTCTTGAGTCCGTCCTTGGCTTGCTTGCCATTTCTTTTCGACACCTCAAAGGAATGTTTTCTATGTAGAAGGGATTCTGCATTAAAGATATTACTCCTCTACTCCGTTTCTTGTCTTCTCCTTCAAGCAATTAGTCTGTGAAATGTGGAAAGTAAACGTACCTAATCATATTCTGGCCATCTAAAGTTGATGAGTTCCGCCTTCACTTTGTAAGGTACGGAAATAAATCATGGCTTCATAAGTATTCTTTGAAATGAGTCAGGAATAGTTTGATACCAACAGCTGAACTCCATCTCCAAGATGAAAGGGAGGAGATATATGTTCATATAACTTTGATATACTGGTTATGATGGAATAATTTTTATTTTAATCTGAAAGAAACTTTTGTTTATGGCAAAAATATTCTGGGGTGCAGAAATTGAATGTTTTCTGAGCTGATGTGAAATAATTTAACAAGTCCTCCCAGTTTAATAGCCTTTTTAAGTTGTATATATGCCATTTGAACAGATAATCTCTTTCAGGGAACTGATTTCAGGCCCCAATAGTAGGAGAATCTCTAAAGCCTCAGAGGGAACTGACCTGGCTTCTGGGGCTAAGAATTTTTGGAAGGTATACAATGCTTTACTGGGCTGTGTGTCTTATGTGTGTCCATAGGATGGTTCTCTAGAGAAAGAAGAGACTGCTGCCTGGTTGCAAGGTCTTCTGGGTCATGCAGCAGTGAAGGCAAGCAGCTCCCCATGGGGAAGGGAAATGGGAGCCAAGCACAGCAACAGGCTGGTGGAGGCAGTGGCCTCACCAAGGGAGCAGAGACAACAGTGCCTGAGGGAGGCGAGCAGGGCAGGCCCAAGCTTAGCCGGGTCCCGGTTGCTAAACAAACAAGTCCATAGTGACTAGACAAGTCCAAATCAATTCTCTGCTTCACCTTCTGGATCACCAAGTGGTGAAGCACAGCTGCAGGAGAGCTCAGGTGGGGTTGACTGGGACCTCCCCAGTGAAAAGGAGGAGAGCCCCTGCTTGAAGCAGAGCTGTCTGGGGAAGCCACCACCAAGGGTCCGCTTCCAGCATTTTCCTTGTAGCAGTTCTTGTCCACAAGCTGGCCCCAGACACAACCGGCCAAGCTCCTGCAAGGGGAGCATGCTCAGGACCCTGGCTCTCGAGCCATCACAGAGGGCATTTGTAGCCTTCTTGGAAGCCTTCTCTCCTGTTAGATTCCTGTCTGTCAGTGATGCTATAGGAACTCACGTACCCTTTTGAGGGTTCCATTTTGTAATTCGCGCTGTATCTTACTTGGGACACAAAAAGGAAGGTGAGTACATAAGGCACTGGAAACCTGCTGGGAAGGCAAAATTAGTGAATTTTAATTAAACTTTGCTGCATTGCACTTCCTAAAACAAATATTTCATTATTTCTTCAAAATGGAGAATTATGAAAATATACTATGAAATTATGAATTATGAAAATGTACTAGTGGTAAGAAGAGTGTTTGAAGTACTTAGCAGATTCAGAGTTACATACTTAATGTGTATGGATTTTTTCTTTAGTTCTTCCTATAATTTATAGCGATGTGTTTTTCCTTGGGGATTATACCTCTGCCCATTTTGAGATTAAGTTCTATGCCTAAGAATGTGCTAAGTCATTTAAAAAAATAATTCAATAGTTATTGTAATCTGTGCTCTATCTTTTGAAATTTGCAAATAGCAATCCTTTCATAATGTATGTTCATAGAATATTCTATGCAAGAAAGAAATTCTACATCAAGATGGAAGGGGTTTCTCGACTATAAATGCAAACTTACAGTTACGAATTCAAATTAAAAGTTTTATAACAGTAGAAAAGTTAATGCCAAAAAATCAGGGGTGGGAAAGGTCATCCTCCAGTAGTACAATCTACCAAATATTTGTGGAAGTTACTATAATATAAAGATACAACTTTGTGTTAAAGACAATATAAACCTGAAAATTACTTCTGGTGTTGTCAAGTTAAAAGCAGTTTGGCTCTTGGATTTATTAGGAAAGAGAACAGCATCTGTGTTAGGAGCGAATTACTGATTTGTTCGTTAGAGGGGAGGAGTGAGGTAGCTAGTTCAGTGTAGTTGATAATTTCCATTTTCCTCTGTTCCCAAGACTACTGGGAGGAAGGACTTGTACCAGGGAAAAGGGGAAAGAAACAGTATGTGCCAAAGATGATGTACTTGTGGGATGTTGGGGAGAAAATCTTTCTTCCTGCCCCTATCTTTAAGAAGAAAGTACAGGGTTGCAGAGGAACAGCCTGTCTTCCAAGACTTTTTTTATCCTTTTTTTTTTTTTTCAAATCTTTCTACAAGTGAGACTCTAGCAGTGTTGAGAAGAGCCCTGAAAGACTTGAAACCTTGAAACTCCTGTCTTTCCTTTTATGCCTTTTGTCACTGCTCTGGTATCTGTGTCATCATGCTTTAACAGGCAACCACCCAGAAGCTGCTCATCTTGAGAAACTCTCCCTTTTCTAAGACACCAGTAGCAGTCTGTGTGTGAGTGTGCAACTTGGTCCAGTTTCATCTAAACCTGTTGACCTAAGGGCATAATGCAGGTGTGAAAAGGCTGTTTTAATAGGAACACAGGGGATCATTCTCTATGGGTATGTTTGTCTTCTGCAAGGCACAGATGCATAAAATCGAGCTAAAGGAGATAGTTTGAATTTAATAAGCAGGGTGTCAGGTCAGCGTGACATACTTCATACAGCCTTATATCCATTTTAATTGCCTGACACAACTCGGGTCCTAGGCATATGCCACACCATATACTGCATATGTACGTGGTCAACTACACATGACCATTTTCTATGGGAATTTAGCTAATCTATGAACAGCAAAGTTGCTGTGTGTCTGTGAATATTGTCTAAAATGCTCATATCAGGGATGATATGCAGGAAAAACCTCCGAGTATTTCATAATAGCGGACTGCTAGCTCAAATGGTGAGGGTGGTATCTCTAATACAAGAATAGTAGATACACAAGAAGGAGCTGTAACCTAGAGTTAGAGGAATGGTAAATAAAAATAAATTGTATGATTTCTCACCATATAATTTTATATTCTATGATTTCTTACACCCGTGAGTGGAAAAACCTGTATGCTTTCTCTTCTGTGGCAGGTCAGTGTGCCAGCCCAAAACCAGATGTGGGCTCACTTGTGTCAATGTGGGGATAGAGAGATGCAGATAGCCGTGACAGTGCTTATCTGCTCACTGTATACCAGGATTCGTCTCTGATTTCGTGTTGTCTGTAAGAGTCTGTACTACCTAAAACTTCGGCTCTTGAACACCTGGCTTATGCTCAGCAGTTACAAAGATAAGAGTGCAAATATTGCCATCTTTTATGTGTAAATTTATCATCTTAACTGCAAAAAGCCCTCAATTAGATAATTTGCAGCTTGCAAGGGCAAGTAAACTGCATTTATTTCATAGCTGAAATGAATTTTAGTAAGTAGTAAGCAGTGTTCTCTGGTTTTCCATTTCAAGTGAAAAGTTAGGAAGTACATAAACTGACCCTGTAAGTTTTAATCGAGCGTTCCTTGTCGGGGGAGTACTTGACAGAGTTGACAAATGAATGCAACTTGTTCTTTTGAATCTTGGCTTTTACCAAGTAAACAACACTGCTGTAATGATGAAAAAAACCCCAACGAATAATGCAATGAATACCGGTTATTTGAATTTTTAAAAAGTTTCAAGCAGTGCTGCAGATGCCAGCCGCCTATTTCCAACACCGAGTGATTTCAGCACCAATTTAAACAAAAGGGAAGGTGACCTACATTATAGACATCGCCCTTTGTACTCGAAGCATTGTGTTATTTTTCATTTTTTTCGTTTTCAAGGGTTGGAGGAATGCTGGTATAAGAAGCCCTGATAATCAACAACTTCATGAAGACTTTTGTTGGAGTGTGGGGTGGGTTTTTTTCCTGCATCTTCATATGCTGCCCAAATGAAAAGTTTAAAGCAAATGCTGTATGTTATATTTTCTTAGCAAAAGCGATGTTAGTGTTTGGGATTTGGGAGTCATGAGTCTGTTTCTTTGTTTTGTTTGTCTTTGTTTCTTGCGGTCATATGAACAGGAATACCGTATACTTTGTGCATGAAATTACATGAAAGAAAACATCGCTATAATTTTTCTTAAATATTAAATTTTCTAAACTTCAAACAACTTGGGTCAAAAGAGGCTCCTCTGGCCAGTGTTACGCCAGCCACAAAACATATATAAATCAATATATCCAACATAAAGAGATCTTGATGGTGTGAGGACATTTATACAACAAATTTCAAGTAGACTTTGATTCATCTGAATACTGAATCATTATGCTATACTTGTCTTGATAAAGAAGATGCTATTTTGAGAGCATATGGCCTGGAAAAGTATTGCTAAGCAAGCGTAACAGAAATTCTTCTCATGATGTCTCCAAATAATTCAGAAAAATATGTCATGGACGGTTGTTCCTGACATGAGAGAGTATATAATGTATAGGAATGATGACTTGTGGAAGACTGGCTTTGAAGAACCTCATTCTTTGCAGTAACTGAGCTCCAAATGTATAAAACCCTAGTACAACTGCATAATGAAGGTGATTCACTTATGTTTCAAGGTTTTTTCAAAGTACAAGTTGCTTCAGCTGAGATAGAATTACTTGAATTCTTCACATGCATCCTTCTAGTTTTAAAAAGGGAATAGTTCACTTCCTTCTACCTTGTGACCACCAGAACCAGGATGAATGTTTTCGGACAGATGTTAATCGAGTCTTACATTAGAAAGGTTATTTTCTTTTTCCGCTAAGAGTTATTTTCAAAAGTTTAAGTAATAGAGGAAAAAAAAACAACCAAAGACCACTTCAAAAATACTTAAATCCTCCTTCAACTGAATATTTAGGTGTAAACTGGTGTGGTAATAAATCAATAAAAATCTATTTCATGCATTTGAATGGAATAATGACTTTATAAACTAATTTTAGGTGCTGTTTGCTGTTGCTGTTTTACTGAAAAATACTTACAAAATTTGGATTTATTGCAAAAAAAAAAGTGTACTGAATGAGGCTCCTGGCTTTGCGTATAATTACTAGATGTTTCATTGCAGTGGAATTGTGGTGCAGATACGGGAATTTTATGCATGGAGGAGGGGTTAAAAAAAGTTTTGAGTGTTTATGGTTGAACATAAAGCTCCAGCTGTGATCAATCCATATGGTAAACTGGTGCATGTAAATTGTTAGTTTTTTGTAAGCTGATCTAGCCTGAAGATTAATTTGAAAAGTAAAAAGGGACAACGTTCAGCTCAGAATTAAAAATCTCAAAGATTCTGGTTGGTTTGCCGTCTGTTCTTTAAAAATGCACATTTGAATTGGCATCAAATTGTATTATTTGGTGACAAGCTAAGAGGCATAAAATAAAATTAGAAATCAACCTTCCCTAGTCCAACCAGACCTGATCCAATTATCCAGTCGTTCACTTCAGAATCAGTAAAAGGATCTGAGTGAAACTCTGAATTCAAACTGCAGGGCAGCATCAGTTGAACTCATCCACATAATTCAAATTTTATGAGATCATATGGTTGCACAAAGAGGCAGTACGTAGAAAACACTAAAGACCTTTGAATAAGATGGTGTTAAGGGACATGGTGAGTAAGATGGTTACTTGGAGGTTTGCCATAAAGGACATATCTTCATAGAAGATACCATATCCTCAAGGCTGTAAGGTGTTTGTAATGGAGCGGAGAGTGCAGACCAGATTTTCCTCTAATAAAAGAATGGGCTCTGAAATCTAGATGAGGTGGAAGGGGAGCTGCATGCTTAGAAAACCTTGCAGAAGAGAAAGAGGAAAATGAAAACCAATGTAAATCTTTTTTTTTTTTACTTGCTTGGAGCTTTTTTGACTTCAGTATCCTTCAGAAAAAAGTGCAATTTCAGGATCTCAAACTGTAATGTTATCTGCAAATAACTGGTTCATAGTTCTTGTTTTTTAAAAATAAATTTATTTTAATGCAACTGAATTAGCAGATGCCATAAAACTAAGTTCTGAAATGCTGTAGAAATAAGGATTGCTACATGATACAGGCCTATCTTAATACGAGTAGGTGCTTTTTATCTTTTCAAGATTGTGTTCTCAACTTTCTGGAATGAATAACATAAAAACATACGAATGTCTGTGGATTTAGTGTTGTTGGTGTTTTTTTTAAAATGTGTTTTAGTGTTTTAAATCCCTTCAGATCTGTAGGTGAGTCACTCTACTGCATTCTTCATCCATAACCCTGTAGATAACTTCCCTCTACACCACTGGAAAGAAATGCTCCACTAGATGAGAGGTGATGAGATCCCATAGCCTTGTAGAGGTAGCCTCAATCATCCATAACTGTGACACCCAGTGTTTTCATTGGTGGAAGATGAGTAAGGCACAGTAAGGTTGTGGGGAAAATTATACTTAATCTGCTTTTCCAGTCTTTGTAGAAATTGTTGAGCCAATGTACTAAAGCTGAATATAAACTGCTTGTGAAAGTCAAGTCTGTTTTGAGAAAATAAAAGCAATCTCTTTCTTGTTAATGCACTTTAAACCATTGCAGACTGTACTGCTATCACTGTATGTGTGTCTCTTATTACTGCACAGGTACCCATTTTCTGCTTTGTTTGCAGTAAGCATTTTCTTTGGCATAGGCACTTAGTATTGAAAGCAAACTTTAAAGGCAAAGGAACATTTAAGGAGTCATCTATTGAAACGGAATCAAAACAGTGCCAGTCTGTGGTGCTGAGTAAGCGTTTTCATGCATTTCATGAGTCTCTTAACATGCATTTCTAGGCCAAATAAGTGTATAAAAATGAATTTATTGTGTCTGTCTAAACCAAATATAAAATAGGAAAAGAAAGCCAAAGGGATGCACAATGTAACCCACGAGAGGGAGGGAAGAGGCTATGGAATCGCTATCCTTGGAGATACTCAAAACTGTATATAAAATGAACTGTGTATAAGGCTCTGAGCAAGTGGATTTAACTTCAGATTTTACCCTAATTTGAAGAAGTGGTTGCACCAGGTGGCCTCAAAGGGTTCTTTATGACCAAATTTATTATATGACTCTACAATCACATGAATAAAGTACTACCAGTTGCAATTGCATTTTATTTACAAAACTGGCTTGGGTATACGATGTTGAATTAGTAATATCTTGCTATTTAGATTAAAAACTGGCAAGATAAAATCTGTAACACTGTTTAGTGGAAACCAATATAAAAGTTTTATTGACTGAGTTAGCTGATTGTCTTGAAAGAGAGAACTCTTTTGGGAACTCCCATCAATGGCTTCAATTTGGGCTTGCAAAGTTGAAGAGTGGGAAAATGGGAAAGCAAGATGTACTGGTATTCTTTTTGGGTGTAAAAAGTTAACTTGATATTGAAGTGAAAAAGGAGGGGAAACAACTAAATTGTTCATATTTTTCCTTGGAGAGTAAATAAAAATGGGTGACACTTCCTAAAATGTAGGACTGGTGTGAAAGACTTGATCATCAACATATTGTAATTGCACCACTGCGGTTTGCTGAAGCATTTGCTAGAAAGAGCAATTACAGTAAAACATAATCAGCACTTCATCTCATAATTGTGCAGACTGTTCAAAGCTGTTGGAAATTCTGCAGTGCCGTGTGTGCACATTTGGCACACTGCAAATAGTGTTAATTTAACAATAAGAAAATGCTTGCAAATCATGATCAGAAGTAGCAGCAACTGTGGCAGTGCGTACTAAGGACTGACTGTTCTCATGGTTAAAACTTGAGATTGGAAATGGAGGTTCTGTTACTTCCTCCAGCACAAATGCATGTCCTGCTTTAAACTAGGTGCATCAGCTTGTTTTCTGGGCTTGCCGAGCATCCAGACCATCTATTGAGAACTGTGAAGACTGAGCTTTTGAGATAGAAGTGTTCAGTACTTTCAACTTCCACTCTTGTTCCTGTGATTCCCTTTTTGTAAATCACAGTAGCTCTTCCTGCACTTATCTGATTATTTTTAATTCAAATTACAGGCCAGGACCCAGAGTTCCTAGTCTGAGCTGTATGTCCTCACTGGAAGAACAGCTATGATCCCATTTTATTTTTTCATAATATACTTGTGCACCTCAGTGTACAATCTCTAGTGCAGAAGTATAAAATCTACCAGAAGTAGTGGAGTATGCCCCAACCCCAAACTGGTTTGAATTATCTAAGGAAAGGTAAGGTGACAGTCAGGATATGAATCTCCTGCAGGCAAAGGGATTTCACTGTCATAGATTTTTCCTACAAATTTGGTTGCCTCTCTTCCTTCCTTTGTTTTTCATGGTACACTTTACAGAGAGTACAGTCCAGCAAATTTTAGGCAGAGCTGTGCTCCCTTTTACAAGGGGAACTAACTGCCTTCAGGAGGTGCTGTCAAAGAAAGTTCGTTTGCAGCTGAAAGGCAGTAGTCAGCACAACCTTCAACTTTGAGCCCTGCTTCCTTTTGCCTATCAGCTAGATTTTTCTGCAGCAGAAACAAATTATACCGCAGTCCACAACACTCAAACATCAACTGGATTTTATTGCTGTTAATAGTTCGAGAGGATCCGTAACCATTTGTGTAGCAAGAATAAGGCTTGTGAAGCCCTGTGAAGAGCTCCTGTAGGCCTTTGAACTGTAGGGAAATCACGTGCACACTGTTTCTATCCCATGTGTTTTACGCAGCTACAGTCAGTGGTAAGCGCTGTGTATGGAATACATCAAAATACAGCAGTAGAACTTAATAGTCCCTAGCCAGACATCTAGATTTATTTTGGTTTGTGGGGTTTTGTTTTGTTTGTTTGTTTTTTAACATTCATCCAGTGCTAGCTCAAAGGAAAGTGTTTAACCCTGGGACTGCCGCTGTTCCCCAATGGGCCGAAGGGCCTCATGCTGGAAAGTTACCGACTTCTGGTGACTTTAGGCTTGATGGGGTTCTACACTGTCCCATCAATGTGGGGCAAGAGTTCCTATGTAACACAATACAGGCTTCGTTAGTCCAAAGGATAGTTTAGTTTAAAGTTAGACTGTTAAATAGTAAAGTATATAAAATTCAGGTTATATTCTGAGTTAAAAATTCTGGTTATATACTGAGCCTTGTGACTTCAGGTTTCGAAAGCAGAATAAGAATCTATGTGTGAAGCTTGTTCCTGTAAACACTTGCTGGGAAGTATTCTGTTTGCTACTCTGAGTAGGTTCAGTGAACTGGGAAAAACATGTATAAATCTCTCTCAAAGCTTGCATCATAGCAAGCTCAGGTGCCTAAAATTAAACACTGAAGTAAGCCTTCTGGGTTTGAGAACTCCCAGAGCTCCCATTAAAAATATTAATGCAAAAGTAGAGCAAGTCCGAGCAACGCCTGGGATGCGTGAAGTTATTTGAATTGCTGTTGTCAATAATTTTGATCCTAAAGCTAAGGCTGATACTCTGCTGACCAGTAAATATTGTCTATTGATTCTGTCAACTGAATCAATGTCTCCTGAACTGTATTCTGCTTTCCCTGGATGCTTGCTTTCTTAGTGTTGGATGGAGGAGGCAGAAGTAACTTGTGATTACCATTTAACCTTTTAAAATTTCGGTTTTGCCTGCATAAAACTTAACCAAATGCATAGCCTGTGTGAATAGCAGTGGTCGTTAACACAGGGTGATGTCATTTGTGTTTGGTAGAGGAGGAATGTTGCATGGCTTGGGTATTTCTAATTAGCACTTATTACACAATGTTGTTCCTACTAATTGGGATATTTTAGTAACCTATTCATAGCCTTTTATTCTTTTTCCCTGAAGAAAACCAGGCACAAGTAAAATTGCTTTGTTAAAGTAAGAATGAGATGAGTTTTATCTCTAAAGAAATAGTGTTGTCATAAAAGTGTGTCCCCCAAAGGCAACGTTTTCCATTAAGAGGAAAAGATTTAGTGAATGTCCATTAGAATGGGATCTCTTCTGGTAATAGCTAGACAGTGAGTTCCAGGCACACTTACAGGTCGTTTACAGAGCAAATACTTGGAGACTGATTGGCTGGTTCTTTAGTTTTTTTAAACCTGTGCAAACTTCAGTGTATCTCTTATGCCATTTTTCTCAGAAACATGCTTTTCTAATCTTGAACCTAGTTGAGGTCACCCCTCTTGTCTACTCAGAATATAAAATGGTTCAGGAGGGTTTTGATCAGACTTTAAAACTTCCCCAAAGGCAGTTTATTTTCAGAAATAAATATCAGAATCCAGAACGCTGCTTCTTCCCTAATTATGTTTTGTCAAGTATTCTTGAAAGCGGAGAGGGAGATGCTGGCTAACTGGAATGATGTGTTTTATGAAAGTATCAGCTTCATTTCTTTTTTTTTTCCTTACCTTCCTCCTGTGGTGTGTTCAAGATTCTTGTTTCCCTTTTTTAAAAAAAAATTTAAATTTGATGGAGAATCGATATCTAGATTACCTTTTTTTCTTTTTTCCCATTTAAGTGACTTAGTTGTGTTTGAGAGCTGCAGCCCAGGTGATCCCCCTTCTTTATCCTCACATTACTGTGGATATCTGTATTATAGTCCCATCTCCTGACCTTGGCAAAGAGAGATTATTTCATTTATTAAGTAATTTCCACTATTGAATGGCATAGATCATGATTGCCAGCTGTCACTAGAGATGGCCTAAGAGACAAAAATGGTGGATTTAAACCATAAATATTAACTACCACATTTTAGATAATATCACACAGGAGTGGCTGTAATAATGATCCGGGTTATTGCTTGCACAGGCACTGTAACTGTGGTGTTGACTATAATGATGGGTGCTTAGACTATACTTTAAAAAGACCCAATATTCAGTCACAACTTTTTTGTTGTAAATTTGTCATAATACTTCCACATGGTATGAGTGTGTTTTTATTTTTCTAACCCTCTTCCACTTCCCCTGACCCCTTATTTAGCCATTCAGCCTGTCTCCTGAGTGTGGAAGAGCAAATGAGGGCAAACTAATGTAATTTTTAAATTATTCATATAAGAATTAAAAAAATATATTCTTTCAAAATGTGTGCTTTGATATATTAATTATTTCTTTAAAAAAAGCAAACTAAATTTCTTGCTTTGTTCAGGAAAAAAATGGTTAATTTTATATAAAACTGAACTTAATCCTAGAACGTTTCCAGGAGATTAAAATATTTCACATCAAATTTAAAGCAAACTAATTAAATATTTGTTTGTCTATCTTAATTGGTTCTCTAGAATGTTAATCTTAAGTCCATGAAAGGAATTGAATATATCACTGGAACAAACTGAAAATTATAAAAGAAACTTATCAATTGGGAAAAAAAAAAAAGATGGAGCTCTTGGGATGGAGAATTCATTACATTCTCGGACCTGGAAATATTGATATGAAGGTTGAATGGGAAACTGTGACTCCACATCCCTAAAGGAAGGGTCACCAATGAGGGCAGGTTGAACTGTCCCCTCAGATGATGGACCTCACACATTTCCTATGCATTGAATTGACCTCAGGAAGGTCAGATCCTTCCCGAGAACTCCAACTTTACTCTTCAACTTCAGCATCACTCCCAAATTCAGAGTTGCATCTTCAATAATGACCACGGGATCATTCAGGTTGGAAAGGACAATGAGGTCTCTGCTCCAGCCTCCTGCTCGAAGCAGATTCAGCACTGGATTCAGAGTGGGTTCTTCAGGGCTTTCTCCAGTTGGGACTTGAAAACTTCCAAGGAAGGAGACTATGCAGCCTTTCTTGGGCCCCATTCCAAAGCCAGGTTTGTCCTTACAGCAGAAAAGAAGTAATGTATGTAGCTGGTTGGAATCTTCTCTGTCTCTAAGCATTGCCTGTTGTTCTTCTGCCATAGACCTCAGCAAAGAGCCCTGGTTCCATTCTTTCAATCACTGACATAAATAGAACCGTACTGTGTGTATGTATATATTATAGGCTTTTATAGCTTCTTACTCACTGTGAAACCCAAAACTGAGATGACCCAAACAAAACATGTCTGTCTCTGAAAAACATAAGCAAAATATGAACAATAAATTTAAAGTTGTACTGTAAAAAGCTAGTGGGGAAAAAAAAAGACATTGGTTAGAAGAATGTATTTTAAGATGATGCAGCCAATTTTTTCATAACTTAGAGCTGTCCTGCAAATAGTGACTGTGTAGTTGTTTCTCTGTTCTTTTTGACCTTCTGCCCTCAACTTCTTGGCAATTTATTAAACTCCTGATAAACCTTTTAACACCTACAACTTTTTCCTTTTAAGTAGGAAGAAACTACTGTTTCTGACAAACTTTGAGTTTTGACTTTTTTGTTAAAATCGGAACAAGTCTTTTCCACATCATTAAATTTTAACATTTCACGTTTTCAAGTATTTGGCTGCTAACACAGCATTACTTTTAATGAGAAAACTCAAAGCTGATTTCTCGCCAGCTGTCACAGTCAAATAGCTTGGCATTAAAAGCTATCAGAGAGAGAAGCTGTAAAATGACATCAATGGCTAAATAAAAGGTTTGTTGGGAAATGTATAGAAATTCCATGTTTGCAGTTTCAAAGACAATTAATTACAACTGGACTATTATTTTTTTACCGTTTATCGTTAAATATTTTAAAAAGCATCACAGTCACATTAAAAACATGGCATTTTCTTTGACTTTTTTGGTCTCTGTTCCCATTCCTTCCTGTTGCAAGACTGACTGACTTGGCATTATTGACTGGTTCATATTTTAGGATGGTTAAGCATTGAAAGCTGCTGAGTTTCAAGATTTGTGTTTTAAGCTGTTCATTTTAGGTGTACCCTCAGTTCTGAGAAATGTCATTTCCAGAGGGGCTAATTCAACAAAAAATGCAATTGAGCATAATATTTAACAACTTTCCAGAAGATGAATTGTTTTTTCTCTTTCTGGGGGTATTGAAAGTGCTTGTCTGTTTGGGGGCTGCTTTTCCATTGAAGTCCTATTGCTAGAATGGGGTAGAACATGTTGCTAGTTTGAGATAAATTTTTAGAAAAGATGGTTTATTGGGCAGTTTGAGAGCTGTAGGAGTGTTATGAAGGAAGGTACCCAGGACTGCTGGGTTTTTTGAATCATTTTTGAAAGAAGTTGTATTTCTGAAAAACTGTGTCTCGCTTTTACACATCTTTGTCAAATTTAATTTTTGCTAATGGGAGAAGCTCTCTCAAGCTCTTAAAATAAACCCAAACAAACAAAAAACCCCATCAAATCCCCCCACCCCCTAAACTTTAACAGATGTCATCAACTGTCTGCTTTTGAAGGAAAAGTTCAAAACTGAATAACTGACAATGAAATTAATACTTGGAGAAATCAAATGGAGATACAAAATCTAACATACAGTCGTGATAGCTATTTAAAATGTAGTTTCAGAGAGTGAGGAGACTCTGAATGTTCTGAGGGCAGGATACAGAAGTGTGTATTATTTAGTTAATACTAAGTTATCATTTTAATGGTTCAGCTGGATGGGCTGATTGGTGGTGCTCATTCTCTGTTGTGGGCTCCTGTTTTTCCCAGTACTTCACCTTTTTTGTCATTTGCCAGCTTTATGAGAACTCATCTGCTTAGGTGGGAAGAAATGTGTCATGATTGGTGACTGCTTTTGTATTAGGAAGCTACTGCCATAGGCAAGTTGTCCTAGTTGAAGTGGCCTTGTATTTCAGAAGGGCAGGGCATGCACAGTAGGGATGAAGTGTGTGGGGCCAGGGGCAGATGGAGGTGTTGAAGACTAGGAGAAAACATCTTTCTTCAAATTCAACTTCCTATGAAAGCTGTGTATGCCTTGTAAACTGAAAGACCAATATTTTTCTTTGGTATTATAAAGCCTTTTCTTTCAATTTGTTACAAAAGAAAACGCATTAATTAGATGCTTATGAATGCTTAAACTGTTAGGGTCAATATTGGTTAAGGATGGTTGGATAAGGTATTTTATCAGTGCTTACTACCAAATGCAAACTGTACTCAGACCTTTTGTTTCAGGTTGGTGTTTTATGCTTCACTAGGTATACTTTTTCTGCATATAATATTAAGCTGGTGTCATCTTATGCATTTTATCAAACCCCCCCCGTATTTACTAGAAAGTGGATAAACACTTGCATTGTTATGTTATACATGATATTGTGGGTGCAATTCATTTTTCAATATGAATGACAGAAGAAAGTCCCAACTGTGTGGTGGATGTGAGGTTAGGACATAGCCCTTGCCTGTGTATCATAGCTTGGAGCATGATTTGCCCTCCACATTGACTCTTGTAGAAAGCTTTGTTTATTAAGGGCTTTAAGCCACTGATCTGTAGTGCATAGCATTTCAGTCCTCTGCTCTTATTTGTGTATAGGGATGAATATCCTTCCTTTTGTTCTTATGTAAAAGCATTCTTGTTCTGAAGTACAAATCAGACTTTATGGCCTTTTGTGGTGGGAGCCAGGAAAGAGCTTTCAGACCGTTTCCAGCCGTGTTTTCTGCAGGAGGCAGCGTTCTACACCCGCAGCTGCGGCAGAGCTTTCCCCTGCCTCATTAAGGTATAAATTAAAGAACTGAACAAACACGGTTCCCTGCAGACGTCTTCTGTCCCCTTCCTGCCCCAGACTCTGTGCCTCCTAGTGCAGGGTGCATTTTTTTCCACCCGTGGCTGCCCTCCAGGCCCTGAATTCCACACCCAGCTCCCCCGGCAGAGGTGTCAGCGTGGCTGCAGGTGTAACCTCAGTCCTTTTCCTGCCAGCCCGGATTTCCCGTTGAAAGAGAGCATCATCTTGGACAGGAAGTTTTTGAGGACAGAAGTATTTTGTGTAGCTTTTAGCACTCTGGCTCCTGATGGCAGCCCCTGGGGCAGAATAAAATATTCATTCATTGGTGTGACAAATCATAAAACCTTCACCAGAGTCGCATTATCCTGTGGCTGATCCGACCTCTGCTTAGCATGGCTAGAAATTTTTTCTTTCTCTTGTCAGACTACTTCAACACGAAATGAGCCATCTTAAAGTGCGGTCTTTTCATTGGCAATTAATCCCTACTTCAAATGAAGGTTTGTGTTCAAGCATATGACAAACAGTAGTCTGGTTTTCTCGAGGAAGAATTGAGGCTTTAACAACAACAACAAAAACGTGCTGAATAGCACCATTTTAAAAGTGGGACTGACGGGAGATACTATTCCTGTCAAAACTCCAGGCAGTAATAAGTCCAGAAAAGGAACGGTCAAACCCTTTGTTTTCTTCCTTAAGTAGAGGTAGTGTAGAGATGTAACACAACTGAATGGTACGTCGTTACAATATTGACGGAACCTTAAAGTTGTGTCCTGAAAATTAGGCAGCACCTCGTCAGCAGCTCATTTTTGCACCAAAGCCACTGTGGTGTTAGTGTTCTTGCAATTTTGTTAGTAGCACATGATGATGGGGGATTCAGCTCCCGTGCTGTCTTTGACGCTAACAGCATATCTCATACGTCATCTGAACTCAAGGCTTAGATAAACTTCCAGTGTTGGGAGAGCAGGGACAGGGAAATCTATTCCTCGTAGAACTCTTATTCTGCAGCAAAACCAGGATGTACTCTCAACCTTTATGAAATATGTGATCTCATTTGTATGGATTTGATTTGACTTTGATATTTGCCAGTTCTGCCCCAAAAAATCCTTAAAGCATATCTGGTATTTCTATTTTCTGTCCCAGAAATCAGCAGAGCTATTCCAATATAAATTAGAAAACAATTTTCAAATCTTGAATATGCATAACCTGAAGTAATTTTATTCAGAAAATTATGGGTGGAATTGCCAGCTACCAGTGATGAAGCAAGATGTTGCTGAATGGGAAAAGTTTTTAAAAGCTGAAGCTATAGCATTGTTTTAAACTCCCTTCTGACTTTGATATTTTTATATGCTTCTATACCAGTTGTGTGTTGTAGAGATTGCGGCTCTCCTTTGAAATTTGAGACCTTCCAATTATGTCTCTTATTGATCAGCATGCTTGAGACTACTGTAGGCATAATCAATGATCTGTGACCCTCTGTGAGGTCTCTAGTGTGCTAATTCAAAGCTTGTGGATAATTCAGGAACAATAGCATAAGCCTTTGTGGGTTTAGAATGTTTGCATTGGAATTAATGCACTTGCTAGTTCAAACCAAAGGCTTTGCAAGCCAAATGTCAGATTAGTTCTCTGTTAAACAGTTTTCTTTAACATGTCACTAGAAACCTGTAAAATTGCAGTGGTAATCTTTATCAAATTCCAAGTACAAACCCAACACTTATTTGTTAATAATGTAGAAAAAGCTTGAATAGAGAAACCTTTCTGTGCTTCAGCATTTCCTCTGTTTCATAAATGGATAGAATAAATATAGCCTAGTAATTTAATGACTACTTTAGTGGTCTTAAGGCCATAATTTACTGAAATGTAATGAATTATTCTTTGTGAAGGGAGCATGGCATGGCAGATTTTACTACTTTTTTTTTTTCCTTGAAGCCTTCTTCATTTTATTATGTTTTTTTTTTCTTTTCCCCATGGAGAATAAATTGTACAGGAATGGCTTTTAAGATGGAGATGATGTAGCATCTTTCCACCCCCCCCACCCCACCCCCGAAATAAAAAGTCTGCAATGTGCTTAGTATGTCAATAAAACACTGAAGTGAAAACTTCTCTATTATAATTTAGTCTTCATTCTGATCTGCCTTCTGTTCTGCCAGCCTTGCTGTTAGTCTGCCTGAGAGTAAAGGGAAGGTGGAGGTACACCTAACAACAGTCAATTGGCTGGATTTTTCTAGTAACCCCTGTGGGTAAATATAGCAAGTTTAGAAAATTCTCACTTCTAGCTGCACAGTATAAGGAAACTCAGTTCTCTGTGCACCTTTCTGGACCTGTACTTAACAGATATTGCTCAAAGAGTCAATAAAACCGAGAATTTATAGGAGTTATAGGGACTCTGTTACGCTGCGAGGTTCTGAAATTTCTTTAGGTTTTTTTATGATCGGTCATAGGCTGCGTATTATTAGCCTTGAATCAAATAAAGGTATTTAACTTTTCTCGACATAGGAAATTTTTGACACGCCCACTTTGATTTTTAAAGGTTACAAACATTCATCTAAATATTTTTCTTTTTTTTAATTGATTTTTGCTAACATCAACATTTTAGTTGTCAGGATATTTTAACACGTCTGGAGCTAGTTGCAAGCAGGAAGATATGTTGATGAAAATGTCTATCAATGTTTTCAAATCTCTTTCATCACAAAATAAGAGTTCTGTCATTTCTGTCCAGAATTCTGTCTGTGCTGAACTGAAATCCAGCCAGCTCAAAATCCCACTCCAGTTTCTTCAGTTTTCTCTTAGAATAAATTCTGCTTTGCTAGGAGTTGAACCATGAAAGTACACTATGAAAATAAGATGCCGCAGCCCATTCTGACTGGCCTCTGTTACTGGCTATCTGCACAGTTTTGCTGAAAGCTTTTGTCGTGAAAGACCCTCTGGCATGGCTGCTACATCAGTCTGCACCCAATATTCTTTTCCGAGTCATTCTCTTTGGCGAAGAAAGAGATGTCTGGCAGACTAGCTAAGAGTAGGAGAGTGTCTTTAGGCTTGACTTTTTGATCCTGTTAGTCCCCAGGCGTAACTATAATAATGCAAAAAGCTGAGTTAACTTATCTCCTTGTCCTAAGAGATGTGTTCTAGTTCACTTGTCATGTCAATGCTTACACTTCGTTATCACACAAGTCTAGAAAATGCTTGACTTCCTAAGGAACTGTAATTTAAGCACAGTACTGGGATAATAGTTTATACATGCTGATATTTAATGGGGATCATTAAGTCATTAAGGGTAGGAATGTAGGTAATCACCTGTTATTCATGTATCACGTGATCAGAAAGCTCCAGCTTAAATTCAAGACTGTAACAAGAATTAAGCTAAGATGGTTAGGTGATAAAGCTGCATGTTCAGTTCATCTTCCTCGTCAAGTAGTCTGCAGCACACGTGCTAGCATTGGCGATACATTGCAGAGAAACAGGGACTGCCTGGTTAAAAAAAATTAAAAAAGCTGTGTTGGAGCTTACTTATCTTCTGCCTTCCTCTCCTATCCTTTGATTAGTTTATAAATCAATTTGCTATTTATTTAGCTCAATAAGAAAGAAGCTTTATGAGGAAAGCCATCTGAGATGGCTATGTTTGCTTCTGTAGAGTGCTTAATTTTTTTATTAAGGACCAGTGGAGATTATATATATTTGTTCTGTGCTGGATCATGCCCATGGCATCTAGATGTCCTCTGCAATTACAGGAGACAGGAGACACATGCCTCTTAAAATACATAGAAATAATTGCGCAGAGTTTGTGTCAGATTATGCACACCCATGGAAATGGGAGAAAACATACTGTAAAAGTAAAGAAGGTGTGTTGCAACCAAAGGCTGCTTATGTTTTGGGTCTACCAGCAAGAAAATTACTATGATCTGGGTTAAAAAACCCTGTTTATTAGCTAATCATTTATTTGGCATATCAGATGCTTGAGCGATTATATTTTGTTGTTTGCAATCAAATTTATAGTAGCCACTTGCTTTTTATTTCCTACAAATAAAAATGTGGCTATTTTTCCTTGTGAAAGCCTGAGGATTTCCTTTTTAAATGGAAAGTAGTGTAAGTTTTGTATTTCCAGTATCTCAAGCTACCCAAATGTAGGATTCTCAGACAACCAGGTGCTGTCTTGAGTCACTGAGATGATACTACCCTGATTCCTTTCCTCTCTGAGTACTGTAGGTGCCTTCACTAGGGTGTTTCCTAGCTTTTTTCATGTTTGAGAAGAAGAGCTGCATTGTTTTCTTGGGGGCTCGGTAATACGAGATGCTGTAATTTGACTTGTTTCTACCCATATGGATCTTATTCTAGAAACTGGTAATTTGACCAATCTAGATATAGAATACTACATAGTAATCTAGGCATATCAAATAAAAAACGAAGTTTTTTGAAGGCTTTTGTATTTAAATGGCTTTTCCATCTCTTAAACTGTATGAAAAGTAAAGATTCCACAGAGGGGTGCTCAAAATATGACTTGCTACTCTAATAATATGTAGCTACAAAAAAAAAATAAAGACATGTATGTGTTTCTTCATTAGGTGTGATTTAGCTCTGTGTCTGGTTCTGTGACCTTCCTGGTGAATTATCCTGGAATGTATTAATGTTAAATAATAAGTTGCACAAAGACCTCTACAAGGTCACCCTGACAGGTGAAGTCTAATTTCATGCATCACCAGCCAATTAGTTCAATAGGGGTGGATATTTAGGATGCAGAAAAATCTGTCCCTCCTCCCAAAAAGAAGAGATTACAGCATTTTTTGGAGGTAATGTAATTTCTGCAATTGGAAACACTTTATCAAGTTTCATGAAATATGTATTTCTCTTCTCAAATTAAGCTTTCCTCATAATCAAGCTTTGGCTTAATTGCTCTACAGAGAAAATGCCAATAAACAAAAAAAAGAATAATTTTTAAAAGACTTCTGACAATGATGCTTGTTGATCTTAGAAAAGAGTAAACGGTTCCTTACCAGTAGCCTAGTTTTGGCAGCAACTGCTCTGTGAAAAGACTGGGTTTTGGGGTTTGGTTTTTTTCAAGATACATGGTAAAAGTTGCTGCCCTATATAAACAAAAATTCCAGTTATTCTTGCATGTAAGTCCATGTACTTTCAGTTGTTTGTTTAATGTACAGTAAATCAGTTTACATAATAAACTTAAACCTGCTTTGGATATGGCCCACAACATCCAGAACTGCCGTAGTGCACTCAGCTGGCTACAGAAGTTAAGTGATGTTAAAATGGTTGTTCCAGAAAGTACATTTTCATATTGTGAATTATTTCTTTTTTGAGGGGAAGGAAGGAAGGAAGGAAAAGGGATTGAATTAATTTTGATATGACCCAACAAGAAAATAATATATGATCTTCCTGATCTGCATCTGTGTTTTGTTCTGCTGTTCGGAGTACCCCTGCTGGATGGCAGCTGGGGGATTATGGAGTTGAACCTTGGAAATGTTTAGAGTTTGTAAGAACCGTTGAGATAATTTATATCTGTGTTAGTTGTATTCTGAAGTACCCCTGTTCCAGGCACCTCTGGTGAGCTAATGAGTTCTTGATGCATGAACAGTCTTTCCTTTGAGACACTTCAAAGGAAAAGTGTCACTCTGGTCACTAATCCAGCCTTTTTTTGGTACCGCAGCACATAGTAACTAAAGGTAGAAAAATCCATCAGGATTATTTTCTTGAGGGTTAACAGATGATTCAGTTTCCAATATAAGGATTGCTGTACTTGCAGGATGTGTGGTTTGAGCTTCTCTTTCACTTTGTTACAGAAGACTTTCCATCTGTATGAGCTGTATAAAGGTTTGTCATGGATTTCTGATGTGAGTCTGTGACTTTGTGCTTTTAGGCTGGTGGTTAGATCCCATAAGGCGATTGCCTGCTGCAGGACAGTGAGGGCTGAACGTAGGGGAGTTCCGATGAGGCCGAGTGGGAAGCCTGCGTGCCCAGCGCCTCATGGCATGTACTTAACAGGGAGCTGTGTTCGCTGGGATAAAGTACATTTCAGATGGATGTGTAAAACCACTCTGTTCTGTCTTTTCTCTTAAAAGTTTATTTTAAAAAGGAAACTGAAGGTAAGGCAAGGAAGAGGAACGGTAAGATGTTCCAGATAACTAAAGAATTACCTCAGCTGGGCTATCCAAATAAACAATTCTTACATAAAGCAGAATATACAGATCTTCAGTCCTTTCAGTTAGGAGGAAGGTGTAGGAATAGCCCTTTGTACTGAGACTTATTATCACCTCAGCCTCTTCAGGCATTTTATTGCATGGAAAGCCAAGGGGGTCACCTGATTGTGTAACTGCCAATATAGGCGGGAGAGATGGAGAGATTCGTGACAGTAAGCAGCTCTCTAATGTACCAAAAAAACCCAGAAGCATTAATAAGATTCAGTTATTAGAGTTTGAAGTTATAGAAATTCAAATGAGGGCATATTAGAACCAGTTAATAGAATTAAGTAGAGTTTTTCTACTCTATTGGTTTTCAATGGGAGATGCCAATGCAGCATTGTGTCAGGGTTTATCCATGTTAGTGTCTGTTGCAAACCTCATGGGTTTCCTCCCTGGCTGCAGACCTGGGTAACCAGGGATTTTAGGTTCCTTCTTACTTTCAATTTTGAAACTCTGAAAACAAAATGCTTAAAAAAATTAACAAGTACAGATTTCTTCTCAGTCTTGAACAGTTCAAACTGAACTTTTTAATTTCATGGAATTCAGAGCTTTTTGTACTCTTTCTAAAAAGGATATTTCAGTTGTATCTGTGATTGTTCCAGTATGGTAATTGTGAAAACAATGGTTCTTTAACATGAAAAGAAGAATAATGAAATTTAGAGGAAGTAGTTAATTCTCTTTTTCTGCTTACACACTTCATCGTTTCAATATATCAGATGTCATAAGATAAAAGGGCATATTACAAAAAGACAAAAGGAAATAGTAATTCTGCAGTTGGTTAAGGAAATATTGCAAAAGGTCACTGAGTCAAGTGCTCATTTCTTGCAAAAGGTTGAAGAATCTCATCAGAAAACTCCTTCCCACTCTCTGGTGGATCGGTTTCTAGGTGACTAGCTGTATTACGGGATTTCAGCATAAAGCTGCCAGTGGTAAGTACTAAGATAATGCATTTGCAAGCACATTTTGCTGTTGACTAACAAGCAGCCGTGCTATGTGTCGGGTGTGAGATTTTTCATAAATCATGTTTGAAAGTGAAGGTTTCTGGCCTATGTGGGATGGTTAGTACACAGAGAATTGAAACATTTTGTGTACATAAATGTAAATGTACTTTTAAACACAATTTTTCCCAAACATAGATGCCTTGTGAGACATTAATACACTTTGCATAATCATGTAAATTTGTGCAAGATGCAAGTAGTTTGTATGTGAAGATTTTCAATTCGTAATGCTGATTTGTAATTAGCGTAGGGTATAGTTTAGCATAGACACCTGGTCTGTAAGATATGCAAGCAAAACATGTGTATTTTATGATCAGCCATTTTGTAAATCATCTTCAGTGTTACAAAACATTCTAATTCCCTCTGAAAGCTCTCTGCTCCTTTTGAGCATCCCCTGCCTGTTTTAACAGCAGCAGCAACAAAACCCAAGAAAACAAAACCGCAAGCAATTTATACTGTTAATGTCTCATTTCTGCTTTTTTAGAACTTGTGAATCTGATAATGATTTTGCAAGTAGAATCTTTCTGTCTCAAGTTCTAGGCAGAAAGGTCTGCCCATCTCTTGTTGCCATTTATATAATACGAGTCAGAACAAACAGGTTTTGGTGTTCCCTGCTTTCAAAGCTGCTAAACTGTTTTAATCAACACCTAGTTTCATAGCAGATGAAAGCTGTTGAATCGGTTGCTGTGTTTCATACCTGAAACTACATTTATCAAGAAAAATATATGCCAAAAAGGCTCATTTTATTTTCCGAGTACTTCTTTAAGAATTAGTAGAAAATTAGGAATCTTATATTGCTTAACGTTATTTAGATAATATCAAATCGATAGAAAACAAAATAAGAAATGAAAAAGCGATCCTAGCATAAGAACATGCATCTTCTTGGGCTGTCCAGTATAAGGCAGACATTGCCAAACTGGAGAGGGTCTAGCAGCGGGCAAGCAGGAGAACATCTAGAACTGTGAAAGAGTTTCATGTTTTCTGTGTATGAATGTGCAGTTTGAGAGGAGCTAGTGAAAGACACGGGGAACATGTATGAAGGGGAAAGGAATAATCTGGCAGTTGGCGCTCCCTGTAGTCAGGGAGAGGTGCTGGGTGGAGGAAGATCCATGAGGGGTGAGAGAGATTTTGGCTAGGTGTTGCCTGGGGTACTATGGCAACTCTCTGTCCCTCTCGTTTTCCTCTCCCAGTTTATGTGGTTGCGCTGGGGAGGGGGTGGCTTGGTCCCGTGTGACTTGGCTCTACAGGAGGCCTTCAAAGGTGGGCCCAGTCCCAAAAGTGGGACAGAAGCAGGTGTGCAGTGCTGGGGGAACTTCTGGAATGGACCACTTCCTAACTATTTATCTGAGACTCATGGCTTAATTACTTTTAGTTTCTGCCTTTTTGGCAGCAGGTACTGAAAGAATAAAGAACACCTCCTGATGTGAAATTAAAATGAAACTTAATATAAAAAACTAGAAAAAGGATTCCAAAAGAAACAAACGAGTAAAATGTTATTTCTACCTTGAAAAAGAATTAGTTTCTATTTTGGTTATATTCTCCACAAAGCTATTATTGCATAATTTGGCTGCTATTTTATACCTAACGTATTTCTCATTGAAGGGGTTTGAATAAAGTAATGTAGGTTGTTGTTGATAATAATTTGCATGTGAAGAACTAAAAGTTAGAAACAGCTAATATAGTGTATGCCTTTCACAACAGTAGCCCCCACCTTTCTTCCTAATATTTTTTATGTTAGTGTTTGTGCAGTGACAAGGATTATAAGGGTTTCTTAATCCACTTAGAGCTGTGTTCTCAAACAGTTAATCTTAGGAAGAAGACGATCCTCCCGTGTTTGTTAGAGCTGACATTCACCCTCATAGCTTTAGGCTGAATGGCTTTTCTTTTTTCTCTCTTGAAGTCTGCTAGCACTTCAAGCGTGTATCTCGTGTATGTCGGGAGTCCGCATGAAGGGCGACAGCCTGTGCTTCCCTAGTCACAAAAAACACTGAAGCTTCATCTCATTCCTCAGAGGAAATTTCTTGCTCTGCTCTGAAATTAGAACATATTGGGTCACTCCAAAAGGTCTGTCCTGTCTCTCATGCTGCTGAAGCAGGGTATGCTTTGGGAAAAAACTCAAGAAAATACCATGATTACAGACCGATCACTTCCTCTGCTATTTCTTTCCAGTTTCCACTGTCTTGAGAATTGTGTGTTTTTAGAACATGTCAGTAAAAAGTGAACGCAACACAATAAGCAAGAGAACCCCCCCTCCAAATATTAGAAGAGACAGAATTACTGAAAGTACATAATTCCATATTGTAAATACTGTCTTTGATAGAAGAAAACAGACATCACACTTTGTTCTTAGATACCTCAATTGCACAAGCATCTCAGTTCACGCCTAGATCTAACTTCACAGATGATTTGTAAGAAATTTCCTCCTTTCAGACAATGCGTTTGTTATCGATCATTTGACTGTACATTGAAGAAGTGATGATAAATGTTGGAAAGTTTCATATGCATTAATTATTCCATGTAAATGAAAATAATTTGCATAGTTCCTAACTAGTTTTTGTGGTTTTTTTGAACTCAGCATAAATGTAATCATTATGTACTTACTGTGTGAAAATAGCTTGCTTTTTAGGGCTGCATATCCTTCCAGATCCTTTATTGTGCTAAAAACTTTCTAATTAGTGTAGTATCAAAGAATATTTGCTTGACTCCTTGCAAAAATGAGCTAAGCAGTTTACCTTGGTGCTTAGAGACTAAACAGTCTGCCAAACAGAGACTAGATTGATATTGAACCAAATTGACGTCTTTTGTGGTTGATATTTCTTTCAACTGATCCTAACTGTAAAATCTTTATCAAAGAAAACAACTCCATGATATCTTTCTGACAACCTCTTAATCTCCCTGAGATTCAGGGAGAACTACAATAAACCAGGCTGTCAGTAACATGGCTTTCATCTTAATATCCTGGAGGTATGTTACATGTTATCCCATAAAGCAGACAGAGCTTTCACACGTATACACTTTACTTGTGCAGCCCAGGATGCCCCTGCAAACTGGAATCCTTCCCAGCTCTCTCTGCCTTTGTTACTTAAATTGTTTCAAATTGCCGACAGCAGCAAAGGGCGAGTGCCTGCAAAATGTACTTTGTTGACCTACAAACCTTGAAGATTGATCATTCCAAAAGATAATGTTCAAAACCAGAACCATATTAGGTTGTATACCATATTTTCCATAAGAAAAATAGCCTGAGGCAGCTGGTGAGACGTGAAGACCCTTCTGCTGTTTGAGAATTCAGTTAGAAAAAAATCTTTTAAAAGAAGCAACGGTTTTGGGTTGAATCTGAATGTTCATTCTCATACAAAAGTGGACTTCCCTTTTCAGAAAGTCTAGCAATGGGATTTTCAAGCTCTGTGCAAATCAAATTATTTCCAACCCATAAACATTGTCCTCCAGGTAAAAACAAAGATGCTTCTGGAGAAAGGACTTGACTGCAATGAACTTGCTTAATGTAATCAGTGCTGTGAGAGGCCTGTTTCTAATACATGGTATTTGGGATTGTATGCAAACAATTGAGAAAGTGATACTTTTAAGGCTGCCTTCTGAGCAGGTGGAAGGCCTGTGAGTATGCCTGCGGCACTGGGTAAGAATCAGCAGCATTTCTCTGACAGCCTTACAAAATTCAAAGCGATCCTGTATATCTTTTTAATTAAGTGTATATCTAAGCTTTGAGAAAGGAGGGCTTTGGAAGGGACAGTGTTTCTTGCCAATCAGGAGGGAGGTACATGGAGGGAAAATATTATTGTTTCATTTAAGTAAGTAATAATAACAAACTTTCCAGTTTAGTATTTTTATTTTCTCCAAATACGTGTTTTGTCTTTCCATAAAATACTATACTACCACTGTTGATACATTTTCCAGATAATACTTTGTCACTCTTAGCGGCTGTTATCTACTGAGGAAGTAGATGTTTATTGTTTTGGAATATTTTTTTATTAAATTTTAACAGTACAAACACAGTTTATTACCAACGAATTTGTAACACTTGAGTTTTTTTGCAAAATGTTACAATCACAGGCAACTTCATATTTTACGCTCTAGTAATTCAGGTCAATAAATCCAATTATGTAACTGCGGAAATACAAGATTGTACCAGAGGAGCTAAAAGCGAAGGTTTGAAGATGCAATCTCTAGTTTGACATTAATGTAAATGCTGAATCTGGTTATATGCCCTGCATCCCTGTTGTCTAGCAAAGTACTGGAGGGTTTAAACTGAAAAATCTGAATTTGGAATTGACTTTCTGATTCTGGAAAGGATAAATTGCATTATTAGCTTTATACATCAAATCAATGAGACTGTTCACCTATAGTGAAAAGGTGTACATCTTTACAGTCCCTAGATTGGAGACTTTAAAAATAGCAATAGGTAAAATTGGCAAAGAAACCTATTTTTGTTGTTTTGAAGCGCAGTTTGGTTACCGCATTCTATAATTTCTGATGAACTGAATAACAAGACCTTCATGGCAGTTGCTTGAACATCTGTTACAAAATATAGGAGAAGTGACTTCAATTAAGCAAATTACTGAGAGCAATTTATTTGTTACTCATCTACTGATTCTACGGGTCCTTGTCCTTCAACACATGAGCGGGTTTGAGAGCCCTGCCCAGCTCAGAATATCCCACTCTGGGATTCCACTCCATTGTACTGATCACTGAGGGCAGTGGATGTAAATATGTATCTCCCTTCCTAGTCACTAGTGGCTGCTTCTGTGTCAGTAGCAAATACGGAGTAATCCAAGTTGGCTCCTTTCATTCAGGTTTTCTTGTGTTTCCTGTGGGCTAAGAGCGTTAATGCTCTACGACACCGCACCATTGGCTACCACAGATGAGTTTGTGCCTGATAACTTGATGCTCACAGTATGTGTGGCTTGGCTTAATGCTTGCTTACTGGGTACTGAGTGTTTACATGTTTAATTTGCCCAGTGACTTCCATCAGTTTAATTTACAAGTAGATACTTTTGCAGGAGTTCTGAGGGCTGCTTTATGACATATTTTTATTAATTAATACTAAAGCAATTTTAAGTTATATTTTTTTCCTGGCTTAATGAATATGAACACTCTGCTGCTGAACACGGCATCAAGTTCCAACCAAAGGATTGAGGTTAGGAAATATAAAGCAGCCTCCTAGGTGTGACATCTGCCTTTCACACCAGGCTGTTAGGTGCTCTTGTTTTGCTTTAAATGGGTGTGCAGGAACAGCCACACATCAATGCTTATGCTAGTTCTTTAATTTTCCTAATTAAAGCAAAGATAAACCTAATCCGTCAGATAACTCTGCCCATCTATAAAGGTCACATCCGCAATTCTTCCCCAGTCAGAGGGGATGTAATAGGTCACAATGTACCTTGACGGCTTGTAGTGTGTGATCGCTTACTCTTTACGGGTGACAGTTGTTTATAATAGCTCTAATTGCTGGACTAATTGAGGATGAGACTTCTGCTTTATTAAAAGGATCAACTCTTGAGCGTGGAGGTTTACCAGCTTGTATGGTAAACAATCAAGCAATGATAGGCATTAAGGTAAGAAAAAACTTTCGGGGAGAAAAGGTCAATACTATAGTAGAGATTTCTTTCTGCTTTTGCTGGAGAGAAGCATGGTTTCCCAGCAGCTTATAAAGATCTAAAATAAAGACACTGAAGAAAGAGTAGCAATTTTAAGCTGAGAAGTCCACTTTAATTGTGCAAAAAAAGAAAGTTTTAGGAGCAGGAAAACCTAATTGTTGCTGAAAAAAAAATAAAAATAACTTTTACAAAAAAATTTATTCCCCTCTTCTATTGTGGTGTTCTTTTCCACATTTGGAAATATATTCAAAATCTGTATACTTTTTTGATGCAAGTTCACATTGAGGAACTTGCTGGTATTTGCTTCTATGTTTAGTTCTCTACTCTTAGTCTCAAAAATAATCTTTCTACTACCTTTGGTCTCTGATGAGTCTCTTGAAGCTGTGGGAATGCTCTCGCCCTTGTTCTGATCCAATACTTGGCAGCTTCAGTTCTAGAAAGCCAGATGAAAGATCCCACACACACACACAGATTGAGGTACGTCAGTGGGGTTTCATGAAATGTCTAGCGAGGTACTAAATGAGATCATTTCTCACTTAATAATTTTATTAAGCATCTGGAAGAGGGAATGTGTGTCACAGTACAAAATCTTTCAGTAAATGAAAACCAGAAGCTGTATCTGCATTGTAGAGGTAGAAATAAAAATTACTTGCTATCTGGAAATAGATGGCACCAAATGGTATGGAAATGTATGGAAAACTTTTGAGGGAAAAATGACTGTTGGGTAAGAACAATTTAAAGAACTGAAATGATACATGTGTGAAGCTAGGTAAAAACAGAAGAAGATAAAAGGTGGGAGTTTCTAAGAGAACTATGGAGAAACCAGTAGGCGTAGCACATCATGAGTTTAGATTAGAGCTGGGATTATAGGCAGTTCTGATTCCACACAGAGAATCTTCTATTCAATTCCAGATTCACAGCACAAATAATTTACAGAGAATTGAAGAAAGCAAGGCATAAAGTTTGAGGACTCAAAGGAAAGATTGAAAAGGTACTATGAAAAGCAGAATAGGTATAATATAGTTAATCTAATTGTCAACAAATTAGTTATATGTAGGCACAGATAAAGAACTCAATTTTTTTTAGTGTTCAGCAATGAGGGGGGCAGGAAAGGGGTATCATTAACACAAACACTGAGAAAAAAAAAATTAAGTAGATGCTCTTAGTGCTGCTGAGGAGTTTCTCAGTAGAATGTTATCACTTGAAGCATTCAAACTGGAATTGGGAAAGCACTGTGAAATATACTGTGAGAAACGAACCTTTGTTAGTAAGAGTGTAGTAGATGTAGTTGGGATCTTGAGTCCCACAGTGTGATAAGGCATGTCATCTAGACACTGGGAAGAGGCAGAAAGGCAAGGTGGGGGCCCAAACTCATTTGCTTTAAAATTTGTGGACACGCCGTGTGTATTTCAAAGACTTGCATTAGCCTAAGGCAGAACAGTCTGTCCCAAGTGATGTACATGCCTGTGTTACTGGCATAATTGTTTCCATGCTTAGTAAACTGGAAGTGGAGAAATGGCCACTGAAGTGGGGTGTCATCTTCTGTCCTCTGGAAGAACAAGAGTGCTTGATGTGACCATGTCCAATATCTGTGGAAACTGAAGTTGGGCAGTGAGGCACTGAGGCTTTCTGCATCTGCTCCGAAGAACAGAGATACTGTACTTTACTTTCATTCCTTTTTCAACATTTGTATAACATTGCTCATTCTGTGTAAATATTTAAAGTTTTATGTGGGATTATGTATTTAAAAGAGAATATGATGGCTGCAGTGAAAAGTAACCAGATTATGGTGGAATTGTGTGGGAAGAAACAGGATCGGTACTGGTGTAATTGAAGTCAAAGAGGAGGCTTTAATTGAACGAGGCCTTCAGTATGATTTTGGGAATGATGAATTTCAAATTGAAAAAGAAATTGGCAGAACATTCATATGACATGTCTGCCTTGGACCGTGAATTCAGGGAAGTTAAATTGTGATGAATGACAACAGAAATATTTGCTTCTGCAAAGAAGATGAAAACAAGAATAGCATCTCAAAACTAAGACATCACCTTTGGGGTGGGAGGGAGAACTTAGGCATGGAAAAACTGATGGGTGAAGAGGAAATGGTGGCTTCTTGGGTTTTGGGGGTTTTGTTTTGGTTGGGGTTTTTTTGTGTGGTTTGATTTTTGTGTTGGTTTGTTTTTTTGGGGTTTGTGGTTTTTGGTTTGTTTTTAGTATTGTAAAAGGGTTGCTTTTGGAAAAGAAAAAGACATTAAGCTATAAACTATCCTTTCAAGCAGGAAGAAAGGAAGGTGGGTGAGAAGGATATGAGGGTAGAAGTCAATCGGTTGCAAATATCCTAGATTGGAAGACTGCTCGATTACCCAGTCTCTGTGGGAGCACTGGGCAGCCATCACCCCTGAAAGGGGATGCAGCAGAATCTGACTCTCCTTCCAGAGCAGCCCTTGGTGGTGAAGTGAGGAAGGAAGCAGAAGTGGCTTCCCTGAAACCCTGAGTCCTGTACCCTCCCTGCAGTGAATGCAGCTGGAGGGTTGATTAGTACTGTGAGTCTTTAATTTATCATGAGTATTTCCTTAAGACAAAAGTAAAAAATTGGTCAGGTTTTTAGACCTTGAAGGACTGTTATTTTTATAATTGCAGATTTTAAGTTGAAGATCTGAAGATCTTTCTAACATGGGTTACTAAAGGGCGTTCACTCTGAGAAAAACATACTGGTTTTATTTTTCTGTGTATGTCTGGGTTAAGTATCATTCATTAATGCTAATAAACCAAGCCTCAGTTAGAAAAGCAGCAGAGGCCATCGTCCTTTTCCTTCTCTAATTGAGACTGTGATTTGAAAGCAAGCAATTTTTATAGTCTCTCTTATGTTCAGATACCTCAGAAAACCTCAAGCTTGTTTTACTAAAATCTATGTAACTGCAGCCACTCTTGAGTTTTTGGCTGGAGATTACTCATGTATGTAATGCAAGAAAAGTATTAAATATACTATGCAAATACTGCCTGGGTCAAGCTTTCAAAATTGTAGCTGTGAAACTAGTTAATGGTGTTTTGTGCAAGTCTATCAAAACTGAGGTGATTTGGGGCATATCCATAGCAAACTTGAGATTTAAATTGACGTGTCTGTATAACGTAGGTACCCTAGATTAAGTAAAATCTATTCAGGGAGAGATATTTTCCCCAAATTGTGAAGATTAGTTCTTTGGTATATTCAACGCTGTTTTCTTAGGAGTCTGACTGTCTCCTGTACAACAAAGCTGGTTTTGTATGCCTTCAGTTGAGTTGTGGGTTCTTATTGCCACCGCAAGAAATAAAGCCATGCTTAAACCAGGCTCTGGGGCACTAAGAATACTGTCACGGTAGGAAATCCTGTAAATATTTTACTTTTTGGTCTGTGTACATGGCACTGTTTTCTATAAACGGATTTTTCCTGTTAACTATCTGCAATTCTTGCTACAAACGAAAGAAAAAGAACAATGTGCTAAGGAAGCTGTGAAACCTCAGACGTGGGTATAGGAGGTTCAGGAGAAAGTGTAGCACCTGCTATTACTTTCTTATTCCTTTAAATAGATATTAACCTCTCTGTGACCCTTATTAAATTAACTGAAGTTTAGAACTAATTTTGCAGCTCAAATTTAGATACCCAACTTGCTGATATTAGGAAATTGGATGTAATACCTACTTATAACATAAACTAGAGACACTGTTCGTTTGACCTTGGTTTTAAATAACCCAAGTGTGTTTTGACATACAAGCCTCCCAGGGCATCACACAATATAAAGGACACTGCATAAAAGCTGCTTGCGTTGCATTGGAGCTCAATGCGGAGTTTGGAGCTGATCAGTTATTTTTACCTTAAGGCAACATTAATCTGATTTGTACAAATGTTAGTTGCAATTGCTTAGTGTGCTGAAATTGTAATAATTGCTTCAAAGCTAATTAATGGTAGAACTTGCAAAGGCACGTGTTTCTGTTTACTGTATTTTCATTAGACTAACTGTCCTAAAATAATTTCAGAAATGTAAAATTAAAGAAAAAATAGAAATGGAAATGGCCTAATTATTTTATAAAGAGGAATCTGGTATTGAGATGGATAAACTTTCCTATTCCTATGAATATCCATATTCCATAAATTCCTACCTCCTTCCTTCTGTTGATGGAGTTATGTGCTTGAGATCCCTCAACATGTTAGAATGCATTTTCTAATGATTACTCATTAGTGGTGATTACCCTGTACTAATAATGTTTACAGGATTCTTTATTCTTCCTATCCTTTTAAACTCTAGTAAATGTAAAATGTTCTCCGATCTTACGGTAACTTTAATTTCTGCACACCTCCTCAGTAAATGAAGTAGTCACTGCACATGCTGCATTTTTTTATTTTTGAGCTAAGCCTCTTTCCAAATCATAAACTAGTTTTGTGACTGGCACACTCTACATCCTTTGAATTACAAAGGATTAGAGATTTGGAAGCATGTATTTGGACTCTTCAGGAGTTAGAAAACCAAAAAGAGAACAGGAGAAAAAAAAACCCAAATAATTGAGACTTTTAAAAACTAAGATTTGTGTATTTTAAGTAAACTTTCAACTCTAAACATATATTAATGACCTATAAAGATCTCTAACATCTCTTAATGGATTTACAAGTCTCACAGTCACTTCTAATGATGACTCTTAAGCTTTTAATTAGGTCAGCACTTCTGGAAGTTTTACGCAAATCTTAAATCTTGCAAAAATTATAGATATAAAAGTAGTCATTGCAGGATTGAATTTTAAAGTCTTTGATAGAGTTTATGGAGAAATTATATGTTAAATTTATATCTTTAGTGAGGGCAAGGACTGTGAATGATAGCACTTTGGTGTGTTTGCTGCATGTTATCCCCCTCATCCTTCTCAAGCCAAACCGAGCTCGCTCAGCTCCTTCTTGTATGTCATGTCCTTCTGCTCTTTGAAAATTTTGGCAGCACGACACTGGACTAACTCCTGTACGTCAGTGTCTGAAATAGAAAACAGGCAATTGCAAGTTAATGGGATCTAACTGGGATCCCTTCACCAGCAGAGCAAGGGACTGAAACCCCTTTGTCTGCAACATCATGTTCTCTGGGAGATACTAGAAGGGAGATTGCAAACAAACCGATGCAAAGGGTGTTTTTTATTGTGGACACACCAGCTATTGGTGCTTTGTCTTGTCTTCTGTGTGCTCCTCCAGGGTGGCCGTATATTGTAGCTTGTCTGAAGTGTGTATCCATTTTGTGTAAAGTAAGAAAATGAGGAGAGTGCAAAAGAGATGCTTCAATTCAGTATGTGAGTAAATTGTTCCAGATAAACGTTCCAGTTTCGTTTTTCAACCCTTTTAGTGCAGAAGTTTGTCAGTTTTATACCCGTAATGACTTTCATCACAATAATATCATATGTCAGTGTAAATTGGGAAGGGTGCCCTAAAATTATGTATTCAATTTTTATTTAAATTTAAGAGAAAGTACTTTTATCATAGCATATTTTAAGCAATTTATTTAGCTGTAACACGTGAAGCTCATACTAACCTTAGGAGAGCTAGAAAAAAATGTAAAAAGAGAAACTTACACACAAGAGATCAGCTTTTCAGAGGTATGAATGAAATTTCAGTATTCTTGTTCAAAGCGAAATTTCTGAGAAGTGTTTGGTTGTAAGGGTGTTGTTTCTCAGCACTTTGAAACTTCGTCCATTTCCACTAAGTGAATGGAGACACAGGACTTGTTTCTTTTTCTTTTGAAAATTCTTCTGAACATCCCATCCAAGATATCAGTGATTAAGTAATTACAACTCTCACAACATATGATTATACTTATTTGCAAACTATTTGTCTCCACTTTTATCTACATTTTGCTGAGGAGTGTGTCATTTGGTGTGTTAAAGCAGTGCAAAGGGTAGTAAAGGCAGTAGATGACTGACTTAACACCTGCAAAAAACCTCATAATTGCTAGTTGAGTCTGAGGTCTCCAGCAGGACCTCATGCCATCGTTGTGATGATCTTTAAATTATCAATCACAAATGCACAGAGTTGAATTATTCTCTTGTACTGCTTTGCAGAGATAAGTGTAGAAAACATCAGGAAACAGATCTCAGTTGAGAGGTCATTTCATTTGCATGTGCTTTCTTGTATGCTCTCTTTTCTCGTATTCATTTTGGGGCGGGGGGGATGGATTTTCAGTTTAACTTCCTAATTTGGCTCAGCTTGGTTGTATCCCATCTGGGACTGAATTTTGCAGGCTTAAGCTAGCACTTGAAGCTTCAGTCCTTTGAAATCAGAACCACCTCTTTTTGGTGGAATATCACTACCCTGCGAAGTCACAGCTGCAAAAGTTGAGAATGACATTGTCTTTGAAGTAGGTAGGATTAACTGAAAAAGCACTTTTGAGAAACAAGAAGATGCCGCTGAAAGAGGATTGTGCTCAAAGAGGATGCAGCTTCAGGTGGAGCTGATGAGGGGTTGTGACATGCTCATAGTAAACTCGTGCCAGCTGCTGAAGTCACAGCAGCTTTGCAGAATGTTTCTGAGCAAACTGGCATTAGCAGGCAAAATCTTAGAGAAGGCAGAACGTTATACTGACTAATTTTTCCTGGGTGGCTGCAGGGCTTTGCAAAAGCCAACATCCTTCATGTGATGAGGAGTGGGATGCACCCACCCACCTAGCTGTCTTGGGGAAAGAGTCATATGGCTGGGTGAGGATTTCCCCCCTTTTTTTCTTATCTTCCCTTCGATCTTTCCATCTAGTAATTTAGAGGGGATTGAGAGTAGGTTCTTAGTGATTTATACTTTCATTTGTTCTACCCATCTCCTCCTATGCCACATTACTCAAATTTTTCTGCTTTTCTTACCTACATTTACTGTTTTGGGATTATAGTTGGGAGTGAGGTTAATTAATATGGAGAGGTGGTGATGCTCTTTTAGAAAACAAAGATATTTGACAGTCTTAATCTCCTAGTACTTGATTGGTGAGGGCACACAATATGATCAAATCGATTTTTTTTTTTTCCCCAGGGTAGAAGGGCTGGGGGTAGTGCAGAGGAAAGAGGAGGACTGGAGAGTACAAATCCACTGTTCTGCCTGTGTGTCTTTCTACTTTCAGGGTAACGGAGAATTTTCCTTGAAATGCATTTTTTTAACCCATCTTGGCACAGAATTATATACCTGTCTTCCCTGAATTGTGTGTCTGAATATAATATTGCGGTATTACCCTGTAAACCGGTAATGCATTTTGGAAATTTTGCAAAGTTACCATCTGGATGCTTGTCTGATGTGTGCCTCGTTAGTGATCTTTTGATTAATATGATGTTCCTGCACTGATTAGTGGAACGACAGCTCATGCATCTTCTGTTCTGTGTAATTGCTGCTCCCCCCAGTCCCTGCCTGTGAACGGTAGGATGTGAGGTGTACAATTTATTGCCACAGGTAGCCTGTGCTGAGTTTGGAGAAAACTGTAATGAGGTAGCCCAGCAAGTGCCATGTTATCAGTTGCAGTGGTGGTAAAGACTGTTAGTTATCATCCAAACAGAACTGATTAAAAATGGAAGCTGTTCCTTTTTTTGTGCCAATCTCTGTTTTCATGGAAACTCTGTGGTTTTGAAACATTTGAACTTGCCAATTTGAATCAAAAGCTTAAGCTTTTAGAATAAAAGTAATCTGGCTTTGTAGGCATCCTGGAAGCATGCAACAGTATAAAAACCTGCTAATGTAGCTCTATGTTGTTCTGCTCGAACTTTCTGCATGTATTAACTGTAGCAAAGCAGGAAATAATTTGCAAATAACTGTGAATGCTATCAAATTTTAAAAATGGTTTGAATATAGTATTTCGTACTAGTACGGTACAATCTGCAAAGAAATGATGTGCAGTGAGATAAGAACACTTGCTCTTGGTATAACTTTTTCCAGCAGCATAGTTGTCTCATCTGTACGGTTCTGAAATGGCGTGAGGTGTTCCTTGAGTATTAGATCCATCA
Organism: Stercorarius parasiticus; assembly: GCA_013396915.1. Classification (NCBI taxonomy): domain Eukaryota; kingdom Metazoa; phylum Chordata; class Aves; order Charadriiformes; family Stercorariidae; genus Stercorarius; species Stercorarius parasiticus. The sequence continues at coordinate 351,569 of VWZL01004029.1, forward strand.
TATCCATTTACTTTTCCCGACAAAATCAGGGTCATATACTGCTAAAAATGATACAGAGATGGAGAACGTTGCATTTTTTGCATTGCCGAAAGGTGACCTGTCCGATTTAAGACAATAATTTTTTAACCTCATTAAATACTGAATTTCTTGTTAAACCAATTGTTATTTTTGTTGCTAAAAGTTTTGTTTTGCTTAGCAGGAGAAGACGTTTATGAAGGAGAGTAAAGGATTTTTTTCCTTTGGCATAGTGAAAATGGGGACACGAGTGGTGGTGAATTTGCTGGTCCATGGGCTGTCATTCTGTACTGCATCTGCAGAAATATCATACTAAGATTTTTGTGTTCCTCTGTGATTTTACTTGTCACAACCTGAAACAGGACACTCTTTTGAAAGATGATTTAATATAGCAAATAATGCATGCATTTCTTTCCTTTTCCAGTTATTAATCATTTATGTGTCTTTAAAAGTGGCAGGTTTGCCCTTGGGTTTTGGTCATAGGTCATTATGATTTGCGAGCCAGTATAGATTCTGTTGTGGCTAGATACAGGACAGAAGAACAGAGCCTGGGGTATTAATAAATCATTTAGTCCACTGTGGTAATGCAGAGGAGTTTGTATCACTATAGTGCTAAAAGGCTTGTAGTCTGACTTTTCACGGGCAAAAAGTTTTAAGGAACCTAGAATCACTGCATTTTTGGCTTTGAAAATGTAACCAATGAGGATTAAATGTCTGATAGTTCTTTTTAAAGATAATAAAAGGTCTGAAATTCGGACAGCCTTTCAAAAGGGGTTCAGCACATACAATAGCCTTTAAAATCATCAGTGAAAACCAGGTATGGTACTAATCACCAACCAACTGGACATTTTTTCTGATCAACTTGACAAAGGCTATACCTAAAATGTCATGCTTGCTATTGTGTATACTTTAAAGAAACAAAGGCATGCTTTAAAAAAGCCAGTATTTTATAAATCAGCTAATAAGGAGATCCTAGAAAATTCTGAAAGTGACAGATCTTTACATCTCTGTGCTGTATATTGATACTGCTGAAACTCAGATGTGCAGTTGAACTTGCCCACTGAAATTATTTTTGAAAAAAACCCTCTGTTGTAAGCGTCATTTCTCCCATCTTTTCTACTTTTCCTAGCAAACTTGCATAATTCATTTTACTTAAATATTTAACAGTGAAACTGCTGTTACAGTATAGCCAACTGGGAAATGCTGTTTCATACCTTGCAAGATTTTAGTCTCAAATTGTCTTTTTCTTGAATAGACTGCAACCCCAAGATTAATTTTTCTGCCTACTGAGCCCTTTGGAAAATGGAAGAATGTCAGAATCTGCAGATTTTTTTGGTTTAGACCTTTTGACTTGATTAAGAATGCTGGTAATTGTTGACTGAGACTTTCCAAAGTGCATTGATCTCATTGATTTTAAGTACCATTAAAAATCTGGCCTAGGTCTCAGAGAAAGTTACCAAGATAGTGTCAAGTTAATAAGCCATGCTAAATCTCTTTGGGCATGTTGATGCTGGGCACTAGAAGCTGGGGCAGAAAGCTGGGACTGGTGCTGCTGGGGACTGACGGAGCCAGGAATGAAAAGCTGGGCTTGGAATGAACGCTGATAACATGGTGCAGGACTGCACAAGGCTAAGAAGGCTCTGCCTTCTTCATTTTGATTACAAGTAATGATATTTACAAAGTGTTTTCCATTCTCCTATGGCTGCTGGGCTTATTTGCTTAGGCATGGTTCTGTGTTAATTAAGCTGCGCAGTTTTTCAAAGCTCAAGCTGGTTTCTTTGCAATGCAGTCTGCTGCATTATGTTAATACATCAACTCGGGCATTGCTGTTGCAGTTTTTGGGGTAGACATGCCTTTGGGTAGGTGTACAGGGTAGCTATTAGGATTTCAGACTTGTAGATGGAGTTGTTTCATGGTTGTCTGAAGCGGTGTGGAAGCATCTTCTGTGGTATTTTTCCATTCTCTCCAATATGCTGTTACTGATCTTATTATTCTGTAAAGTGCATGGGAAATATGATTAGTTTTAGTTCAAATACAAAGAAGTAGGTCATGAGCGGACTGTGAAATGTGGATAAAATCCTTTAAATGAAATTGTTTTATTGAAGGAAATAATCTAAATGCCTCTAAGACGGTAAGACTGAATATGAAAGAGATGTTTATTGAAAAAAATGTATTGATAGCAGATTAGTATTTTCCTAATGTAAATGACTTCAAGATGCTTGAGATTGACCATTAAAAACACAGTATTACCTTTATTTACACAGAAAGACTTACATAGACTTAGACCTGCATCCTGACATCTTTGGAATTATATCTGCTTTCAAATTAGATAATTTTTTTGTTACTCAGCATCCTATCATTTCTATCCCAATTAATCTCTTTTGTTCTAGATCTTGTCCATAAAAATGTTACAGGGAAAACAAACTGTATAACCAAAATGATCCATTTACTATGGCTCAAAGTGGTAATGGTATTGTAATGTAAGCCAGTCTTATCTGGATAATGGCAGAGGTAAACACTTTATCCTTCTTGTCATCAAGTCTGTTGGAGTATGCTCACTCAGTATGCTGTGGGGCAAGCTGATACCCGCTGCACATTAGACAGTTTAGTTTAGCAGAAGAGGTCATTGCTGCTGTTTGATAAATGAGAATCAGAATACATTTACATGAGGGACTGCAATGGTGGTTTTCAAAGTATGATAAAGGAAATAGCAATATATCACTGTGTACAGCTAGTCCTGAATGATAGATTTTTGTATCCTATTGAGTTAGGCTGCAGACTTGTTCCCAATGTGCATACATGGAGCTTTGGCTTATCTATAACTTTTATGTAGGCTTGAAAGGACATACAAAGTAAGAAAAGAAAATGCGAAATAAGACTGGATCACAAAGTAGAGCTGTCTCTGGAACAGATGTAGTATCTCAAAGCCTGCTATGCTAATCTGCTGCTTGCCTAGACCTATTTGTCTTTGAGTGTCGTCTTGGACATGGAGTACTGGACTGAAAACCAGAAAGCCATAAACTTCACCTCCAGCTTCGTCCTTACACCCTAGCTCAAATAGTCAGTTGTACTAGAACAAATTCGTGTCACCAGAGTCCGGTCCTAATTCACATGGCTCTTGGTTCTATAATTAACAGTGTTGACCTTTAGTGGGTACATTTGTCACATTTCCCCCGTGTTTAAAATAGAGCAGTAAAGCTTAATTTTATAATATAATTTGAAGATTAAAGGGTCTGGCCTTGTTATAAATACTGTGATTCTGTGCAAAAATGCCTTTTTCAGTGGGCAATGGTGGGCATATGAGGCAGAATTCAATTTTTGTCATCTTTCCTGTATCTGGTTCAACAGAGACTTGATTACTGGGAAACCCCCTATTGCAGCTGCAGCACTTTGGAGCTATGTGACACACCCAGATTCTGTTAAAATAATGTTTTAGGACACTGTTCCTGGCATTTTTCAGGGAGTTTTCATTTTTTTTTGGATCACAAAATTGCAATCGATTGAGTAGTTTTCATACGTGATGGTGAAATTCTTGTGCAACTGATTGTGAGAAACACATTACTTAGTGTTAAGTGGTATTTTTTATTCTTCTGAATGATGAAAGCCACTACAATGTCCTTCTTACTATGTTGCCTTTAAGATATAGAAGAAGTCATGCTTAAAAACAAAAAGCTGGGAGAATGAAATGATTAGGTGTATTTTTATTGGAAAGTACAGTTGGATGCAAGGTTTTGCTGCCTGTGCTAACCTTGGAATTAAAATTATGAATTTGTCTGAGTTCTTGGTTGGCATGACAGCATCATGTCTGAATCTGAACTGGCAAATCTGTGTGAACATCCCAGTGCTGTATTCTGCAACAACTGAGTAAACGGGCTATTAGAGAGCACCGTGTCTTTCTTTGTGCAAATCTTTCTTATGCTGTGAGGCAAGATCATGATGTATCAAAATACATGTTATTTTTACTCAGACAGAGTGATGTGACCCTCATAATTTAAGCTATGCTTCAGAATCCTAAAAGATATGATATGGCTTTGCTGAGGAAAAGTCATAGAATCTTAAGCCGGATGGGATACAGGTTTTTCAGGTATGATGTCAGAAAGCGGTGCTACTGTTTCTGATAAGGATCTGTACGAACAGGAGGCTGCTGAATGTTTTCCTGGGCAGTAGTAAACGAGTCTCTAGCAATGTTTGAAACTGAGTGGATGGTGTGGTGCCTAATTCCAAATGAGAATGAGTACACATGTAATTTGATTTTTTTTCCCCCCCTTAGCCTTACAAAATAACTGCTTGTTACAGTGTCTGTTTTCTCTATACAAGGTGGCAAGGTGTAGCTGATTGATTGATCTACTGTGTCCAGTTCTGGGCTCCCTGGTTCAAGCAGGACAGGGAGGTGCTGGAGAGGGTGCAGCAAAGGGCTACCAAGATGATTAGGGGACTGGAACACCTCTCTTATGAAGAAAGGCTGAGGGATTTGGGTCTCTTCAGTCTGTAAAAAAGACGGCTGAGGGGGGATCTTATCAATGCTTATAAATACTTCAAGAGTGGGTGTCAGGAGGATGGGGCCAGGCTCTTTTCAGTGGTCAGCCCGGCCTGGCTGCAGGACAAGGGGTAATGGGCACAAACTTGAACATAGGAAGTTCCATCTCAACATGAGGAGGAACCTCTTTACTTTGAGGGTGGCAGAGCACTGGCACAGGCTGCCCAGAGAGGTGGTGGAGTCTCCATCTCTGGAGACATTCAAAACCCGCCTGGCCGCGTTCCTGTGCAACCTGCTCTAGGTGACCCTGCTCTTGCAGGGGTTTGGACTAGGTGATCTCCAGAGGTCCCTTCCAACACCCACCATTCTGTGATTCTGTGATCTGAATAGCTTTGCTTTCCTCTTCCCTTCCCCTCCTTTCTTGCTCTGTGAGGCACTATGCTGTGGTATTTTTGGAAATACCTCAAAGCACTCGGTTAAAATCTTTGTGCGGTCCAGAATGGAGCAAGGTAAAAGACCTAACCTATGTTCTGCTGAAGTCAACGGAAAAGCTAATTTTGACTCCAGTGAGCTTTAAATCAGACCAAAAAGAGGGAAACATCTCAAAACCTTACCTAGCTACCTTATTGAAATAAGGTTTTGACTAAGTTGAAAAAAGTGTTTTGCCTGTTAGTATCAAATGATGAAGAAAGCTCAAGATTAACAGCAAGCCCTGCTTTCTGCTTCAGGTGAGTTAAGCTGGCATTCATTGTAGGAATGTGGAATGGGAAGAAAGTAGCTGACTTGGCTGAATCCGAAGTATCACACATTATCTGTGTGGTTTTATTTCCACAAGGTTAAAATAAGAATTTGCAGAAAAGTCTGTAAATTTGTTTGCAATCTCTCCTTGTCTCAGTATTAGCATTATTAAATCTGCCCCGTGACTTTGGTAATAGTCCAGACTTCTCAGCTGTTCAATATGTCTTTTCCTGCTAAGATCTTGAGGGGTACTCTAGGTGTGAAAGTATGCTGACAACATTGGTGGTGAATGAATTTGTGTGATTACTGTAACTTTTCTGTATGATTATTTTTCAGACTGATTTGACTGTTTAGACAGCATGAAAACAACCATTAAGCGGTTAAATGCTGTAGCATTTAAAAATTATGCTTTTGAAATTCCCTGTCCTTTGAAAAATCACCAATACAGCTATCAGCATATAGTATGCCAAGACTTGCGGTCTCTAAACAGTTAAGGGATTTTCATTATGAATGTTATTACTACTGTTCATTTCCAAATTCAGCACTATTGAGGGAACAAGCAATTACCCACCACTCTACGTATTCCCTGTTGAGCTTTCATAAGTATATTCTGTAAAGTGATTCACCTCACTCCGTGTTGTGAATCTCTCATGTCTCTCCCTGTCATCGGTAGTTTCTTTTTAGAATGTGTATGTAATATATGTGTATATAGAGAGACATAATATAGAGTTACATTTTTAATTGACTTGTATAATTTTATGTTTAAGTGTGAGGGGAATTTACTATTTAAAAAACTGAGATACTACTATCTGGGATTAGGCATACTGCAGATGAATGCTATGAAGCTCTTCTGTATAGTTCCACCAGTGTTTGGTGATCTCACCTGCATAGTTTCTTGCTCTATTTTTCATCTCATTTCTCTCATATTTATAAAAGTGATTTTTCACTGTGCGTTACAATATGCTTTGCATCTTATTGTGGCTTAGTGATACAAAGTTGAAGAAAAGTGGGGCCACACTGTTCTTCCAGTTCTTTGGAGTTAACAGAACGATTACTCAAGCTATTGGATCCCTGTGATTGATCTTGTCACACTAAAGTATTACTGGCATTGCCTTGATTATGCTCCAGTATCTGTCTGTATAAAATGGTCTATGCTTAAAATGGCTTTAAAATGCCAAGAGAAATGTCATTTTTGGTAGCAATTCTCCGCATTAATACAGAGCATTTGGAATTGCTTTCTGTGAGGGTATTGTTCCACTGAGGTACTTACCTGTTTCTTTTCATTGCATACTCGTTGGGGTGTAACTTTCTTGTGGCCTTGGAGTCTCAGCATGGTACAGTTGCTGAACTTATACTTGCATTATCCCAGTGATATTAAGAAGTGTGTTTTTTTTTTTTTTTTTTTCCTAATGTGTAGATACAAATCTGGGGGGGTGATTAGGATGCCAGCCTGAAGGGGTCAAGGAAAAAAGAGTGGCCGAGACTGGTGTCAAAATGTTTGTTTTGCATCTCGGAATGGTCCTTTTCTGAGGAAAAAAGGGAGCTTTGAGGTTTGGGGTAGTATGACAGACATGGATGTTGTTTGGAATTTGTTGACCTATGCAAGGAAAAGTAAGCTGCAGTATGCCATGTCCAACCAGTAGGAGAATGCTCTCCGCTGTGGTGTGAGCACTCAACACTACAGGCTCCTTGCCTGTTTTTTGCATGCCCTTCCGTATTGCTTGGGAAGGGAGTAGGGCTCCATTAGGGCTAGCTTACCTCATAAATCAGTTCCTGGAGTTCCTAGCAGTTGATATATCTACTTATCTTGCAGATTGCTGTGCCACTTACTGGACAATAGATATTTACTTTCAATTTATAAAGACATATAATCTGGTCAGGTAATGCTGGCAGCTCTCAGATTTTATTCTTAAATTAATTACATGTTTCTGAAAAGCACGACTTTTTGAACAGGTTTTGATGTTTTGCGTTTTTGAAAAGCACAGCTCTTTATTCTAGTCAAATGAAATCTACTTTTTTCATTACACTAGTACAATACATCTGTGATCCAGAGACCATCCTGGTATAGACAATGTGACTACTGCCTTATCAGAAAACTTATATTATCCTTCTCTACTACTGTATTTGATAAATGTCTCCACTGATATTAATGAAACTCTCAGGTGAGAAAAGAAAATAAAGAAAAAGGAAAAAATAGGTGCAAGCATATTGAACTGCATCTGAAAGAGGAGAACGCTGCGGGAGATATGAGCGCCAAGTGCCCCTTTATGAAAAGGTGGAGGTCTGTCATCTGTAGCTGTGCGCATCAGGTGTAGTATTCACCTGCTCTTACTGGAAATTGAACTTGATGTGCTTGAAATGACCGTATTTTAATAGACTCAGGTACTTTAAATATAAAATGGAACTGCTGTGCTGTCAAGTGCGTGGGGTAGATTCCATTCTTCCACATAGACTAATTACGGGCGGCAGTAGTCTGAAACCAGCTTCTGTCACGCAAAGTTCAGCTCTTTTTTTCCTCTCCTGCTTTATGTTATTGTTAACCAGCAAAAGCTTTAATCATCCCTTTCTATCCTTATCTGCCCTGCAAGAGAACAGTTGTGAAAACGGCTCTATGCTTCTAAACTGGTTTCTCGTTCAAAGGGACCTAATAGTGGACAGATGGTCAAGCCCTGGAAAATAAAAAAATGACAGGAAGGGAAAAATTCCCTCTGCCAAATACCTCTGCAGCTCACAGGGTGAAGGGAGCAGGGGGAATATTTTATTCCCATCTCTTGACTTGAATGAATCTGCCAGATCTTCATTTTGTTTGGGTCAGATTCTCTGCCCAGTGTAAGATTTGGAGCATTATCTTCTTTATCTCTTTCATCTCTTGGATTGCTTAAGAAAGTATTTTGATGAAAATGTGCCCTAGGTGTTCTTTGAGTTCAAGCTGCAGCCATACGAATGAAAAATGACAGATGGGGCCATTTGAGTGAAATCCATCTGCTATGACAAGATTCCTAAGGGCAGTCTTTGCTGACTTGTTAAAAGCACCCAGGCAGTGCAGAATTCCAGTGGGTTTATGCTTGCATCATTTTCCTGTTAATTCATTTAAAATTTAGAAAACTTCTGAAAGTAAATACCTTTAGCTGAAACCCTTGCAGCTCTATGAGGATGACACATCCCTGCTATTTTGTTAATTGAACCACCCAGAAATATTTCTTAAGATGACTATTTTTTCCAATTTTCCAATAAAAATATTTCAAAACGTACTATATGGCAGTGCTAGGTTAATGGTTGGACTTGATGATCTTAAAGGTCTTTTCCAACCTAAATGATTCTATGATTTTATAAAACCAAAGTCTCACTTCTATAACTGAAAATATTTGTTGAAATTTTCATTCATGAGCAATTTTGATGTCATGTGGGATTATTATGAGTGCACCTTGATTTAGATGTGATTTTGGTATATGCTTGAGATCAGGAAAGATGGGGGTGTTTTGGTTTTTTTTTCCTGCTCTGTCTGTAACAGAGAGGGACGGAGTGATGGGAAAAGGACTCTGATCAGGGCAGGTTTGATTATATTGTGAAAACTGACTATAGCCCTGCACAAGATATAGGTGAGGATGCACTGTTGCAGTGTTAAAGTGTTCTAGGTACTTGCAGGGCATATTTTTGTCACTCAGAATTCAAGTATGAATTAGCAAAGAATCTTGTGGGGATTTACTCCTGTAGCACTTAGGATCTGGGATTGCTTTGATATTTCCAAACAAAGTCCCCAACACACAGCGATGTAGCATGATGGTGATTTCGGAGCTGATCTGTTTTCTTCATGTGCTATGGAGTAGCTGTCATCACAGGTCTTCTACCATCAGGTCTACCAGCTGTTCAAGGCTATTGGGCAATATTGTTTATCTTGAGCCAAGTATGGGTATGTGAAGTAAGCAGAAACTTTGCAGAGCTTTCTGTTGAATGCACTACTGTAATGCAAGCTGACGTCTGGCAGTGAGGGTCTAGACTTGATGACTCAGTTGGCTCCTTTCAGTCTCATGCTATGTCCTGTTCATTAAAAGCATCCTAAAACCTACAATCAGCTGGATTGCTCTCTCGTGAGGAGACAGTGTCTCACGATAGCCTTGAGTGTAGTAAATGATTTGGAGTGGGGAATCAACACTGGTTCTCTAAAGGGAAAACACTGCAGTCATACAGATCAAAAGTGCAAAGAACCTTTCTGTGTCAATAATTAGGCATCTTCTCACTTTCAGGTACCATACTGCTCTTAGCTTGTGTCTTCATTTGGATTTTTCAGGCCACCTGATTGAGCACAGATTTCCACATGGAACTCTTTGGGGACAGATGCTAAGATGGTACTTCTGTTCCCTGGTACTTTAATGGCAGAACCTCAAGTACCTTTATACTAGAGAAGACCTTGGCTCAAGAGAAATATTACTTGCTGCTGCTGCTTCTATATCCCTTTCTCGTTTTTGCTTGAAGTTCAAGTGGGAAGAAGTCTCCAAAACTTAGTCATTTGAATATGATGTGTCATTACCTAGGTTCAAGAGTTTCTGTCATCATTTTGATCCCAGATGATTGATTCCTACAAGTAGAACAGCTAATTTCTAATGTGATGATGAGCAGTCTTTGAGTCAGATGAACTTTCTTGTTCTTGTTTTCCTAATTTTTTGATAGCTTATGTGTTTGGATGAAACTGGCAGAAAAGGGTTTACCGGGCTGTGAATTGTCAGAAAGTAATAGCAACTCATTGTGGGAATGAAGATAAGAATTTGTTTGGGTCTCTTGCATGGTCCACAGCATGAGTTTGCCTGCACCTGCCTTTTTGAAGGAGAGCAACACAATTCTTGCATAAGAAATCCTCCTCAAAGTAGCAATAAAATTAACATAAAGTGAGCTGGCTAAAGAGCTATAATTTTGCTTTCAGTTACTCATTACTCTGTGGTAAATCCTCATTTGGCTCTATAAGAAATATTCTTCATTTTAGTGTATTCATTTAGGAAAATCAAGGAGTTACTTAATATGCAGTTTCCATATATTGAAACATTCTTTGCATTCCTCTTTGTTCCTCCAATACTTAGTGAAGTGTGTTTCAGCATAATCGGCCTCCCAATGGATTCTAGCATGAAAACAAATCTCACTTTAATTTAGCAAACTTAGGTTTACAAGGCAGTGCAAGGAAATTAAATTACCTGTTTGCAAACACAGCCTGCTTTCTCAAGAAACATTTTTAACATCACTTGCAATTTTCATGTAACTCTTTCTATTGTCAGTTTTTAACTGTTGTGGTTGAGCCATTAATCAAGAGTGCAGGCAGGTGGGCAATAACTCACAGTTTGTCAGTGAGAGGTCTTACTGCTTTGGGATTTTTAGCAGAGAGTGCATTTGTGATGGCTATTCTAGGTTGTGGGCTCAAGGAAAGGTGGAGTTGATGTCATACTGGAGCTCGCTCATCCGTAAGGTACATCTAGTAGAGTGTAGTGGTTACAGTGGGGGAGCTGTCAAGTTCATTTATGCTTTGTTGTGGACCTGGAAAAACATGTTATCTGTCTTTCACATGCCCAAATAATTCCATATATATTTTGAATTTGAATATTCAGTATTTTCAATGCTTTGTTTTGTAGTTCACAAAACCTCAGCTGCTTCTGTGTTATGCCAGTGCTAGACATAATACCCTATAGCTTTTTAGCACCTTCCGGCACCTGTGGAAACAAAGTTCTATTAAAATTATGCACCCTTTACAGAGGAAGCCCATTTCTGTAGAAACAAATTATCCTTTTCTTAGAAGGAAGCAGGACAACTGTTGCATAAGAGCAGGATATGTTTTTTTCACCATGGTGTGCTTTATCAGAAACACTGATGTACTGACTCTGAAAATTTAAAGGGAAGTATGCCAGCCTTGATGAGCCTTTTGTCAGGAGCATTTCATCAGGTCTCTGGTGAAAGTGATAATCTGAAAAAAAGATCCTCATCAAACCCATAGCCTAGAGATTAATATATTAGCATTATATGTGGGATCTGGAGTTTCATCTGAATTGTTCATATCCCAACCGATTATTTTGGAGCTACCTTTGTGCTAGAACTGTCTTCCTGATGTCATCTGCTCTGTTGTCTTGCTCTCTGGGGTTTTTTTGTTGTTTTTTTTTTTTTTTTTAATAAATCTTGAAATGTTTTGGTTTTGTTGTGATACAAAGTAGAAAATACTTTTGAATGTTTTCCAAAGCTAGGAAGCTGTTTCTTTGCCATCTTTATATAGCTCTTACTTCATGTGGTGTTCCTGCACTGCCTGGTCTCCTTTGTCCTGCCACAGCTGTGGAGGAGAAAAAGGACTTCTTTTCCCCTGGTCAGTGTGCTCAGGGCTGCTTGGATTGTCACTCTGCCACAAAAGGGAAGGGATACGTCTGACACTCCTGTCTCTCCATAAGAAGCAATAAAACAAGGAGGCAAACTAGTCTTCATGGTAAGAGCGGCAAGCAGTATCTCAAACATGAGGAGTGTAAATCTCTATACCCTCAGATTAAGTGCTTTTCTGAATGACAGTTCCTTATGGATCTTTCATTGGGGTGATGTACAGCATCTGTTATTTTGAAGGACTGCTCTTAGATACAGGTAATCCCAGAGCACTGAGTGTTTGCAGCTTTGGTATGTAGGCATTAAGTCATAATAATACAAAGCCAAGAACATAATTGTGTGGCATGTAGAGGTGTCTGAGATAGCAAATTAGATCTCAGCCAATCTCAGCAAGGGAAAGCATCACAGTTTATATTTTAGAGAAAGTTATTCACTGGAATAAAGGAGTGGGGATTTGAGAGGGACGTCTTTCCCTCAAGACTGATCAACTGAAGGAATTTTCATTAAAGGTAGTTCTTGTAAATAAGTGCATGTACAAGGAATATCTCTTTGAGGAACTAAGGTGGTTGCGGGAGTCTGTCTAGTTGTATCTCTGCCTCTGGCTCCTTTGAGTGAAAATACCACTGGCATTAAGCTGATTATGAAATTGTAACTGATCAAATTTAGTATTACCTCAAACTAATGCATGGGGCGTGTGTTAAAATTGCCTGTTGCTATAGTTGCTTTTGTTTCTCTGTCCTGGAGCTCATAGATCTGCTTTATAGGTACGAAGTAAATGTTTATATTCTTGTTGAAGAAAGAAGGAAATCATACTGATGGATACACAGCACTCTTAGTAGGGTGCTGAAATAGGAATGAAATTATATGAAGGTTTCTCTGCTTGTGTTTGTGTAGTAGCCACAGTCCAGACTGGTGTGAGAGGGTCACCTGGGTACTAAAGACCCTGTGGCATAAAGTCTCTGCAGTCTGAGTTTAAAAAGCCTGCACGTGCAGGCGGTAGCAATCTGTTATTCTCAGGCTGAATATAAATGGGGCTTCAGGATTGGGGGAAAGTGCACAAACTACAGTCTCAAGAACTAATTTTGTAATACATTTTTATCAGTAGTAAAGCTTCAGAAGGCTCCTGTTGTGGGAAGGTACTTCCTGCTTCTGGATTTCATTACTCCGCTGCCCTCATTGTACTGTGGGGTTATTGTAACAGTGTGGGACTGATTTTGAACTTTTTCTGCCCAGCTTTGTTTAAGCTTATATCCATTTTTCTTGAACTATCTAGCCTGTGTTTTACAAACACACATACAATTATGCGTTCTCTGTGCGATTTCAAAATACTGTGGGTAAAAATAACACTTTTTTAAGAAAAATGGATAATTGAATGGATAATTGAATTGATTTCTAAAGGTGATTGCAATAAAAATGATAGCTCATTAGTGGGGAGAAAATAACTTCCTTTAAAAAATTAAATCTTTTCTGTAAACCTACTCAGATATTCCCATTACCATCCTAGTACATGCAAGTAGATTTTATTGTGGCTATAGTCACCTTTTATATCGGTATGTTGCTAAAATCATATCTAGTATGACAAGATCAGAGCAGCTAGCGTAATGTGTTGGAGAGAACTGAAGTAACTAGTGCATAGACTGTATATTGAGTATTAATTTCTGGCAATCAAATTTTTTTGCTTTTTATTTGCTATTTGCCCAGCTGCAGGTGTGTAGTGTGATTAGTCATAAATTAGCAGATAAAGAAGACCTATTAAATTATTTTGATTTTTACATGATACTGCCCACAACTTGAAATACATACTCACTACTTCTATTTCTGGATGCCCTTCTCTTCTCCAAGTTATCCCAGTGTACTCCATGCAGCATTTTGAATAAAGAACAAAGAAAAAATAATCTAGCAAAAAGGGTAGCCAGTGTGAAGGATTACAAATGACACTTCTGTAGCTACTCTTGATGCAAGTAGAGCTGCCTCTGTCAGGCTTATCTTCTGCAGTTGGCAATTTGACACTTTACATGGCAGATAATCTATGCAGATACTGATCCAGCAAATTCATGTCTTAATATGTTGAAAATCTACAGATGTATGCCCATAAGTCAATTAACTCATATTAAAGCCTTAAGACTGGAACATTCAAGTGTTGAGTGTGTTCTACACACTTAGGCCAACATTTTCTAAACTTGCATCCATTTTATTAACTGTAACTAATGCATGTTGTATAAAACCTTGATAAGATTCGATACTCTCCTTATTGCCCTTAAATATTACAGTTTTGTCAGTTCAATTAGGAATGTGTAGCAGACATGGGAATTTTTCTGTTGTCTCACTATTATTCAACTTAGCGTGGAGCTAATTTTCAAAGTATTAGTTTTAAGCTAAAAAAAAACCCAAAATGTCAGTGTGTTAAGAATTTAAAATTCAGTGGGATTGCTACATTAATTTTGGTAGAAATTAAATGCTGTGGTCATCTTTACCTCCAGCTGAATCGTTTCCTCTCTTAAAAAAGGGATGTCGGATCTTTTTGTCAGTTCAACATTTCATTCTACTTCAATTACATTTTCTAAAGAAAGATCTAGCTTACAGGCTGATGGGACCTAACACTGACAGATCATTATTCTTGCTCCTTAACTTTGATTAAAAAGTTGCTGCAAAGGCAAGTTATTGCTTTTTTTTCTGTCATTCATACATTTAAAAAATGTTATTATAATAAGGTTAATAGAGATAATAGTGTTTGGATACTTCTGTGTTGCATAATCTTCAAGTTAGTTTTGAAAGCAGACTCCTGCTGTGAATACATTCGTATGACTGTCACCTTGCATATGAAAAGCAGTTCATTTTAATTCCTCCACCTCAAAACCAGATCTGGGGAAAGAAAGGACTCATACTCCCAGCCAGAAATGATTATACGTAAGTTTTCAATACACGGTGCTAACTAGAAACATTTTCTTCTTCCATGGGTGAATGTGGCGGGATTTCTCCATGAGCAAATGGAGGACTTGGAGTCTCCTCTGTCTTCCCTTGCTGCAGAGGGGATGAAAATAACAGCATCTTTAGTAAGTGTCCAGAGAAACCCAAAGGCAAGTCTTTGTCCATGGCAAAAAATAAGTGGGCAGGTTCCTTATGTGGCAAAGCAAGGGTTACAAAATTAGCCATGCTCCTTTCTAGTTTTGTCTATTGTGTGTATATAGTATCTATACTGTGTGTGTATATATATATAAAGGATTTTATCCCTCTCCTCATTTTCATCTCCAAGTTCTTTTATGCCATGCTAATTACTATTCTGTCTCATTTCTGTGACATGTCTTTGTGTTCTGTCACTTTTTGAGCTTGCAGTTGTTACACATTATTAAAGTAAATGATATCATAACTGTCAATTTAATGGTTATTTTCCTCACTAGTGACATGGCTGGGTTTTTTTTTTTCATGTTTTACATGTTTTCGTGTAAAAAAGAACACAAGTGGACAAATATATACTTTTTAATCTTAAAAAAAAAACCACCTCAAAAAAAGAAAATCCATGCTGCTGTTAGTGCAAACAGTAGTAGAATTAATTTTTTCTACTGTTTGACATAGAAGTCAGTAAAAAAAAAAGTATATTTATAAAAAACATACATTTTCATATACATAGACTTAGGGCTTACAGGTCTTATGAACCTGTCTGGCATTGTACTCCTAATTTTTAAAAACCTCATTTCTTAACACCTGCAAGTAAATCAAGGGAATGATACTGCTGAGAACTTAAAGGAAAAGAATTATGACTGCAAATAAAACCTGTAAAACATATACTGTCTGAATAAAATAACTTCAAAGGAGTATTTGAGTGCTACTGAGTGCACACCTAGAAATGTTGCTCAGAATTCTGGTTTCGTTATTACAATAGGTGCAAAGAGCAGTATTTAAGTTATAGGGATTTGAGGACATCTGCAAAGTACTGAGAAGAGTAGCAAGAACTACAAACAGCCACAAAGCTATTTGTACTGTTTTCAAGCAAAAGGAGGAGGACAATATTCTTGTATTCAAATATGCAGAGAAAGAATATTAAAAAATGGGTTTATAGCTATAATTTGCTCATTTTAAACTGTCGGTGTAGCAGTGTAAAAAGAAAAAAAAAAAGATTACTATGTACTTAATTTTCTCCTCCTGATCTTTATGTAAACAAACACATGGTGTGACTGGTACTAGGACTGATCTGGGATAGACACAGGTTGGGCACTTCCAGTAAAATCTGAAAACCAGTATCACATTTTACACTTTTTTGGATGTTTTCTTATGTATTTCTCCTGAACATAAGAGGAAAACCTACATGGAGATAATTTGTTGCCACTTTTAAATATAGACTTCATGGTCCTAACCTTACCAGAAGTTGTGGAAGTATTTAAACTCACATAAGGAAGAAGCCCCTCTGAAGCCAGTCCATTGTGAAAGGAGTATGTTGTCTGCATCACTAGGGGGGAACAGTCTAATGTCTTCTCTGCACAACTGAGTAGGCTGAATGTTTTGGATACCACAGGAATATCCCGCTATTGAAGACAATCAAATGTCAGACTTGAGGTTTGCTCTGTTTCTGGTGTATGTTACTGTGGCGGGTTCACCTTGGCTGGCTGCCCGATGCCCACCCAGCCGCTCTCTTGCTCCCTGTCCTCAACAGGACAGGGGAAGAAAATAAGGAAAAAGTCTGTGGGTCCAGATGAAGATAGGGAGATCACTCACCAATTAGTTTCGCGGGCAAAACAGACCTGACTTGGGAAAAAGTAATTAAATCTTTTAACAATTAAGAAAGATTTGGTTAGTGAGAAACAAATACAAATTAAAACTATGCCTTCCCTCCACCCCCCACCCTTTTTTCCTCAGGATCAACTTTATCATTCCTGAGTCCTCTACCACTTGTTGCTCTCCCAGCCCCATAGTGGTGCTTGGGCTGGGGTAAATGGGGAGCTATGGTCAGTCTCTAACAGTTCCTCTCTTCTGCTCTTTCCTCTTCGTGCTTTTCCTCTGCTCCAGTGTGGGCTCCTCCCCAGGCTGCAGTCCTTCAGGATAAATCTGCTTCAGGGTGGGTCCTCCCAACCGGTTGCAGTTCCCTTACGGATTATCCACCGGCTCAGGTCTGCGGGGAGCTCTACAGGCCGTGGTGTGGATATCTGGTCTGGTGTGCCCCTCTTCATGGGCTGCAGGGAAATACCTGTTCCAGCACGGTTTCCCCAGGGGCTGCAGGGGAGTCTCTGCCTGGGTGCTGGCAGCACCTCCTCCCTCCTCCTGTTCCCCCCCTGATGCCACAGGGCTGGTTCTCTAGTGGTCCCTCACCCCTTGCTGCCAGGTGGCCCTTGGCCTGTTCTTAAATTGGCTTTCAGAGGGCACGGGCTCCTCTGATGGGCCCGGCTGTGCCCTTTGTCGGTGCCGCTGCAGAGCCAGCCGGAACCAGCCGCATCCGTCTGGGGGCAGCCCCGGCCTCTCCTCGCAGAGGCTGCCCCTCAGCCCCCCTGCCCACACCTTGCCACCTACACCCAGTTCGCTTACCTATTATTTTTTTATCTATTGTTAATAAAAAAAGCAATATTCAGCTTCTTCAGGGATTAGAATGGATGTACCTGCAAATTATGTTTGGAAAAACAGAAGTCTAATTTGAGAGAGAGAAAAGGAGAAAGACACTTTCCTCTGGGGACAGTTCAGTACTCTGTTGAAAGAGATGAGGAGTATTATTTACCAGTAAGTAATTGCATCATGGCATCTCTCTTTTGTGCCTATTAAGGTGAAGTTTTGTGGCTTCACCATTCTGCTGGGTCTTCCTAGGAAAGCTTTTGCCACAATTCAGTTTATGAAGGAAACAATGTAATTATGAATTGTGGTGGTTTAATTTTAAATTTTTTCTTATTAAGTGCTGCTTTGGGAGGTATTTCTTTAGAGATTAAACATCATCCTGAGACTTGAAAGTGGTGTGTAAGGGGCAAGCAAAGAGGTCGGGAGGAACCGTGGTGGTTCCTTGAAGTTTATTTTGTAAAGGAATTTCCAGGATTTAACCTCCAATCACTTTTCATCCAAAATATTTGTGTCACACCACTTAAATAATAAACCATTGATTTTTCATATTGCTTTGGAGTTTGGGGAGATGTAGTTAAGGGCTTTGAGAACACCTGTAAGTGATTAAAGATCTTTAAAAACAAAACCTTGGTCAGTTGGTTTCCTCTGTGAGTTGTGGCAGCCATCTTAGGGTGCCCTCAGCTGAGGGCTGTGAGGCATCTGAGGTTTGCTTTTCTTGCGGGTGTTTTTTTTCTTGTCCAGATTTTCCCCATTTGGAAACACAGAAGTAGCTGAAGTCTGAGGCCACATTAAGAATTATACTCCTGTTTCAGGGCAAGGGTTGGGCTGCCAGATTTTATTCTATTGTCAAATCCACATTAGGTAGATGTGTTTGGTTTGGTTGGTTGCATGCTTGTTTCTGCTGAGCTTAGAGCATATCTCCTTGTTCTGCAAGTTTTCGGTCTATGCTAGTACTGTCAGCTTTAGAATGGGGACTGTGAAAGCTGGGAGGTAGTTTAGAGACTCTTCCCTTTCACTTGCAGTTATTGCTTCCCTGCTTGAGGCATAAGTGACCTCATGAGTACTTGCAATTTCATTGCGAAGTCAAATGGATGGTAAAGCTTTGATTTGCACTGGAATGGATTGGGACCATTCATAAATTCAGTTACAGCTCAAGTAATTTCTTTTGAATGTTGTATAATGTAGTCTGAAGATTGCAATATGCTCTTAATTATCATTATTTAGAAGCATATTTATTCATAAAATAGGGATCATATTGTTCACTTCAGCATTCGTCATGAGACTACTTAGTGTGTTAGATCTCCAGTGCAAGTTTGACACAATACAACTATGCTTATATACCTGTGTCTGAGAAATGTCTAGAAGGAAATTGTGAGGGAAAGTCCTTAAAAAAAACATCTATTCTGTCTGCATAAGGCTCCTGGTAGTAACTGCTGTTCTATATGAAGATTCATGACACATTTTAGAAGCATAAAAATACACTTGTAACTATTGTCCATCTGTTTTCTTTTTTCAGTGTAGCCCTGAATAGGCCTCACACTGATCCGTGTGAATGTGCACCATTCCTTGTGGAGGAGAAATTTGTATTGATGTATTGTGGCCATTATATAAAATTATGCCCAAACTGATATAAAAAATAAATAAATTAGAATATTGATCTAAAATGTAAGAAAGAGAAAAGGTAAGTATACTGCAATCAATATCAGAAACAGAAAAGAATAAATGAATACAAACACTGACAGATGTTCAGGAAAAAAGTTACACAGCCACAGAAGGAAACAAACAAGGAAAAAAACCCTAACCCCTGAATCTTACGAGATTTGTAACTTGCTGTGTAATTGCCTTGTGTAAATGCTGATGAATAACAAAGCTCATCGTGGCTATGCACCATATGATCAGTCCTGCGAGACTCATTGCAGTAGTAATATTTTTTTCTGTGTCCTGGTGTCTCTGCTAGCAAAATGTTCTGCTGTGAATGACATTGTGAATCCTTTTGATGTTCTTTGGATCTGAACACTGTCAGTGATGTGCCATCGCTCATAATCTCTTGTGTAAAAAGGAAAAATCCTTTTATTTTAACCTTGTTCAGTTCAGAAGAAGCCTCGTTTTGGTTAGTACTGAAGCTTAGGCTGTTACAGGGGGTAGTTTCAAACCACTGCACTTCATAAATGTGCATGCTGATTTTTCATATTGACCTAGTAATGTAGCGATAATGCAAGTAATAGTCCATACCTAATGATTTTGTGTCCAAGGACTAAAAGAATCACTGTAATATATTTTGTGGTAAGTTCTGAGGAAGAATTGTAAAGCTATTTCCTCATGCGTTCTTACTAGATATGTGTATGTTTGTCTAACTGCCAAAGGAAAGGCCTGTAACAAGGAAAAAATAAAATGAGGATACCTGATTTCTGATTCTGCTGTTTTCTGAAGAGGAAGCAGCTGAACCAATGTTCCTGTTCAGTCTGCAGAATGTATGTGGAACAAGATGACAATCTGTTTTGAAGGCATACAGCAGAAATTGGGTACTTGGAGTGAAGGTTCATATGCACTGCTTCTCATTTATGTTTCTGTTACAAACAGTGCAAGTTAACCATAGGATAAAATCAGTAGTATCAGAATGTGGAAGGACACAAATTGAATTTTCAAATTAATTTAGGCATAGAGTTGGGGTCTGACTGGGAATAATTAAAAGATTTTTTCAGTCCTGTCTCCTAGATGTGTGAACATGACTGAGGCTGCTATATTGGTCTAAAACTAGAGCAATCTTGTTGAAGTCTGTGATGCTATTTCACATTGCTCTGGTATAGTTGAGATGTGGAATCTTGAGGCACTGTTTGTTGCACAGAAGCTTTCTGAATCTGCAGAAGTCTCCAGCTATTTGTTACGTTCTCCAGAGGAAATCGGCTTCCTAACAGACACCATCACGAGGGGAGGGTCGGGGTATGAGAAAAATTCATTTTCTTGTTTGTTGCTTTCCTTATCTTTGTTTGGGGAGTGATGCTGGTATGAGACAGTAGTAGCCAGTGAAACTTTTGGCAGTAGTGCTGATTTACATTGGTTTCAAGTGTCCATGAAATTATGACTTGCACAGGTTACTCTTCCTGCTTCTGGTAAAAAAGGTATAGTAATGAACCTGGCCAAAACATTTCGCTGTAGAATATAATTTACTATATAATACTGTAACTGATTTTTAAAAAAAATAAAGCCATGAGTAATTTTTACAGACAAATAGGTTTTTTTTTTCCATTGTCAAAACCAGTTGTTAATTTGATGTCACATGCATTTTCTTTCTTTAAACCCATTTTTTTGACAACGTCCTTCAGTCAGTGGCAGCAAAGACTAAAAGCTGCTAGTGCAGAAAAAATGACCTGCCTTTTCCCTCAATCCTGTTAGTTCTCAGATTTTGCAGGTTACCCGCTCAACCTACTCTTTAAAGACTGAGGATCATGGTGACTGAAAGAATGGAGACTGCTGAAAGTGCATCTGCTTGTAAACTACTCTATTAAAATATCTGAACGTGCTCTATTCCTGTGAACAGTGCTTACCAAACAAACAAAACGAACCAAAACAACTTTGTTCCGCAGAGAAGAAGAAAAAAACCAAACCAACCAACCAGCACCCCCCTCCCTCCTATCCTAAATTGCAAAATGTTAATAGACTCTAAATAGTAGTGACAGGTTTTGTGATCAAGGGGAGGAATGTGGAAAGCAGCGATGCTTTTTTTTTAAGCGAGATTTTGTTTAACTTGATGCACCAAGCTGAAAGTTTGAGCTGATTGACAGCTAGAACACCAAATCCTGACCTTGGGGGAGCAGTTAGCTGTGAAAAACATGAGGCAAAAAGCAGGGCACAAGAACTTTGAGCCATTCAGGTATAATCTAGCACTGCAAGTATGGCAAGCCTTTGAGCTTATAGTGTCTATAGTTTTGTTGTTAACTTTAAATCAGTTGATTAAACTCTTGGAATTTTACTTATTCTTACTCCAGTGCGAATGTGATCTGCACAATCATCTTAACATTTTCTTTTTTGTTCATTTTTAATTTTAGCAAAGAGCGGTGAAAGGAAGAATTGTTGCTGGTGTGAGGTAGGAGAGAGCAGATGAGTTATTTTGTTAACATAGCTGTTACTTATGTTAGTGTTTAACTAACAAAGGCCATACCCAGCAAATTCAGTGACTTTTTTTCTGCATTCCTCCTCAAAATGATACAAGCACAAGGCCCATGTGTTTTTACCACTTTGTTATGCAAATGTGCTGTGTAGTATCAGCGGTAAGATTGATGACAATTATGTGCAGCATTTGTTAGGGCAGCTTGCTTGTCATCGTTTCCCTCTGTCATCTGCATCTTGTTAAAATGTATGAACACATTTGATACATTTGAATAATCTTGTCTGATGCATATCTGTGAGGCAGTGGCTCCCAAAGCCTTGCTCCTGCAGAGCTCCGTTAAGATCTCACATATGTGAGCCCTGCTGTTTGCCCTGCGTCATCTGAGCACGCTGTTTTCCAGGCTTGGATCAAACCCAGAAGGGACTAGGAACAGTGTGCTACTGCTACTGTTGGTAGATTCAAGTTGGCATCCTTGATGTAAAGGTACTCAAAATTTTACTTTGAAAAAGATGATATTTTTGAAAGGTTGCTAAGCTCTGCTCTAGATTACATGTCCCTTTTGACAGCAGGTGTTTTTCTTCTTTGTGTTTGGGGACTACTGATATATGAGGCTAGTCAGTGTAAGTGGTCCCCTTTTGTACCTTCTTGCTGAACATAGCAGTCCTTTGACCTTTGACAGGCAGGTGGCTTCAGCTGCTTCAAATACGAAGTGAATTGAGCTTGTAGATTCTGCTAGTGATACAAATTCTGTAAAATATCCCTTTTTTTTTTTTTTTCTAAAGCCAAGTTAGTCTTTTTTCTCATTTAGCCTCATTTCCTAGAGGAACAATATAGATGACCCTTTCCACTCTATTTGCTTTAGGAAACATGGACTATCTTAAATTGTGTTCCTTTTTTGGTTTTTTTTTTTGGTTTTTTTTTTGTTTTTCTTTTGTGTTTTTTTTTTTTTCATCTGTGCTATAACAGTAAAGGTTGATGAGCAGTGTTGAAGATGTGCTGATATAAACACAGCCAATTGCCAAATCCCTGGCATCAGCCTTGTTAAATGCGTGTTTACATGATGATGTGGTATCATTTCTGCATTTATGTAGCTGCAGGCACTTTCCTGGGTTCCCAAGCTTGATATAAACATTCAATTAACTCTGCTGTTTCTTGTTACACTCTTATATAGAACAATTTTAGTGTCACTGTCACGTTACTGTGCATGGATCTTGAATGAATGAAGTTTCAAAGTCATCAAAAACATGGAGTTAAATGTGGTTTGTTTTTTGTGTTTTTTTGGTTTGTTTTTTTTTTTGTTATCCAGAAGAGACTGGACAGTTAAAAGTGTGTTTCTAGTTCACATGTTGTGTACTTCAACTGAGGACATGACATATTCAGACCTTTCTGCCTTTGCACAGGGGGGTAGTACATGTAGGGTCAAGTCTTTAGGATTTTTATTTATTTGCAAGATGCAAATAAATTAAATCTATAACTGTGATTTGCTTCATTCCTTCTCTTATCCTTTCCAACAAGAAGTCTTTTCAAGCAGTCTCTCCAAATCACGCAATAGACAACCATCAGTGTAGACCCTCAAAAGATACATATTTTGATACCTTACCATTTATGATACGGTGTTGTTTCTGTAGTTATGTAGCTGCAGGCAGTTTCTTTTGTATTCTACCTTATTTGTTCCATAGAGGTCTTGACTCTTCTCAGGAAGGCCTGAGTGATCTGATGGGTGCCCACCATTTTAGTTTTGCCATAGCCTTCCTGTTCTGCATAAACTAATAGAGATGGTTCTTACAAGGCTGGTGAGTTAACACATTCTCTTACTTGTTTCCCTTTTTATTGTTACCCCGCATATATGCTCATTCATTGATATGGTTCAGCTGTGGTTATCACAAAGCTTATTTTATCCTCTGTTGGGTTGTATTGAGGTGTGTTTTCTGGTATGGCTTTTTGTGTGTGCTTGCCTTTGAACTGTACTCACTTGTTCTGTATATTTTTTATTTAACACGTCATATTTCTTATATTATAACCTCCTGTTTTGGAGCCAGAATCTGTTCTTGGGGATGTTAAAATTAAAAGCAAGAAGATCAGACCACTTTTCTATTATCAACTCAAGCTTTGTGCAGGCAGCGTGTCCTTTGAATATATCATTGAACACGCAATCAATGGACGAAAGATTCTGATTATCAGCAATTATTTCTGAGGGAAGGAGACTCAGAAGAAGAGTATCCAGAGAGCTCTCACTTGAAACTGTTACATAGAAACTGTCTGGAGTTGTTGCTTAGGAAGCCCAGAAAAAAGTCCTCCTCTATGTTACCCGCCTTTTCAAGTAATTATTGGCTGTCACCAGGGTGACCTTTTGAAATACCAAAAATAATGATTTCTGTGTTGTGAAATCTACAACATCTGAAATATTGGGCAAAATTGAAGTCAAAGTTTATTTCTTGAAAATATGTCCAGGAGCTTTAACCTTTTCTTCAGATTTTATAGGAATGATTTATATAGTTGTATATTTTTATGCCCAAACCTCATTTTTCAACCAGGTAGTAAGAAATATCAGAAATATGATTTTAGTCAACTGTTCCTTTGACAGCAGCCACTAAAGTTAATGTAGCAAGATAAGCTAGTGGCTTTTGTTTTCCAAATTGATACTTGGTTGAAGTCTCCTTTCAAAATTCTGTTGCTTGCTCAAATGCGGATATTATGTGCATAATGAGGGGTAAAACTGACAGGATGTGTCTGTCACCAGATTAATGAATATCAAATGATCAGTTTGAAGTGAATGAACTGTAAAATATATAATTATCATTCATTGTTCCATACTTTTTGCAATAAAAAGCATGAAATGAAATTTGCAATAAAATGTGTCCCATCTGCAACATTGTAGGACAAAAGCTGATATGTCATGGGTCAAAATCAATCTTACTTATTAGCAATTCGTAGTAGTAGTTGATAATTAAGGACAAAGTGATGAAGCTGGGAAAAATACTATTTGGTACTAAAATATGAGACATAACCAATTAACTAAAAAAAAAGAAAAAACACTCCAAAATGTCTAGAAGATGCAGTTTTATTTTTCTTCTGTTGTTCTGTCTTCTGTTCGACAAACAAGTCTTTCTACACTGGCCAAAGCCCTGGGAACTCTCTTTACAGCAGGTAGCAGTAATTAAGAAATAATGTGTGCAATTATCATGGAATACTAATAAGTAATGAATTGAGGCTTAGCTGTTTTTAAGATTAGGCAGACAGAAATGAATGCTGAATGAATTTATAGACATAAAGAGAGTATATTTTGCAAGTACTCATGTCAGTTCTAAGCAATACATTATTCTAGTATTATATAATATCTTTTTTGAAGAGAAAAAAGTATTGATTGGATCCAGTCATTCAGAGTTTCTCAAAATGAGATGTTTTCTGAGGCACATATTTTGACTTTGGTGCAGAAGTACATCTGAGTTGTCAATTTCTAAACAATATGCATACAAAGGCGTTGCAGTGCCTGAGGGCTGGATGTCCAGTTTTGTCTAACCATTGATTATTTTACTGTTGTCCACTTGGTAGTTCTCTGGTATAGCCCATAACACAATATGATGTTGTACATCAAAGTTCAAAACAGCAGTTTTCCATCATCATTTTATTTTCCTTTATTTGCTTTAGTCCTGTCAGCAGACCTGGTGGCTGTCCAGCCTACAGCAGAGAAAAGGAACCCTCTGGCATTGTCATCTCCCATCTGTGACCCATTCGCAGACCTTCCGTGGTTTTTAATGATGATGAGGTGTTACCATGTGGTTTTGTACAGTCGGGAAGATTGGTCAGTCTTGCCATAGTTTCCTCTGTACTGTGAGGTCCCTTATACAGTGCGCTACACATCTAAAAGCATTTTGGCATTGTCTGAGTAGGGCAGAAACACAGACAGGAAATAATAATTTTTGAAGAAGGAAAAACCCAAACAGAAACCTTTGAGCAACATTTATGTTTGTAACTGAAAGGCTGATCAGAGCCAAGAATGCTGGCTTCAGTTATGTTTAATAACAGAGGGAGGGGAAAAAAGGTAACCATACATTCAAGTGATCTCTAGGTTTGTTCCTGGTTTTGGGTATCTCCTTCCTTGTTCGTTTGTATGATCAGGCTGAAGTGAGAGGGAGAGTTGTACAGGGAGGTTACTTGGAGTAGTGCTGGAAAACTGTCTTAAATCATTGTGGAAGTTGACAGATTGCTGTCATTCCTAAAGAGGCAGTGATCTAAAAAGCCTCTTAGCGCTACGGTTGGAGCCGTACGGGGACAGGAATATTTTATTTGTTGGTGCAATGTCATGGTCCAGCTCTTA
Source organism: Stercorarius parasiticus (assembly GCA_013396915.1). Taxonomy (NCBI): domain Eukaryota; kingdom Metazoa; phylum Chordata; class Aves; order Charadriiformes; family Stercorariidae; genus Stercorarius; species Stercorarius parasiticus. Next base: position 377,102 of record VWZL01004029.1, read on the forward strand.
CTGGAACAGGGCTCAGTGCTTGGTAATTCCGATTCCTAATACAAACAAATTCTCCCATGTTTTCACTCTGAGCACCAACTGGACTGAAAATTTATTATTTAAATACATAAATGTGGATATGAGGAGGGAATATTTGCTCATGTATGCATTGTATTTTAAAACAAGGCTGTTGGCAACCTAATTTCTATGTAAATAGACTGATACATTTCAAATCATCTAGAAATTAGGAAACACTGAGGGATGTTGGGGAAGAAGAGAAAGAAAAAAGGCGGCTGTTTTCAGGTTAAAATGCGGAAGAGACACGTGAGAGAGTTTTGAGGAAGGAATAAACCATTCAAGTAGGATGAGTGATAACTTTAGGTTTACATCTGCAGAAAATGTACTGAGAGAAAGAAGATTGCTTTGGAAAAAAAAATACAGGCTGCATGGATAATGAGGAGGAGCATAAAAGACAATTAAATTAAACATTGTGTTATAAAGTCAGGGATGTTTATAATCGAAAACAGTCTCAAACCTTAAAAAAATATTTATTTCAGGCAGTTCCTAGGTCTAAACTAAGCTGTTAAAAGAAAATAAATGAACTAGAAAAAATTAAAGTATAGCTAGAGTATGGCTGAAAAATGCAGTATTGTTATGAAAAGCAAGATGTCTTTATGCTTGACATACTGATTTTATAGCCCATTGAATTATGTACATTCTTCTGTCTTGGATAGCTAAAACACATAGGTCTTGACTATTAGAATTTCTGGAACACCCACATTCCTATTGATTTTTTTGTGGGAGACAGATTATTATTTGTTTTGGAGGGTGTATAATCTTCAGTCAAGGACCACAAACTAATAAGAGGCAGTGTATAAAAGTGAAAAGAAGTTGGACCTTGTCCCAGAAACCTATTGTTCCTTAGGAGAAAATAGACAATCTATAACAAATGACCATCACGGTTACGGCCCTGCTGTAGTGATACCAAACCAGAAGACACTCCCTCGTCATATTTGTCCTCTCTGTATGTTACTTACTACATTCCTGCTTTCTCCTGTGATTGAGGCAGACAAAACCATCAATTACCATCTGCATTGTATATTAACGATAGTAGAAGTTATATAATCATTATTTTTTTAATGTATGGGATCATGTAATAAATGCCAATATTTTAAGGCATATTCTGGAGGGAGGCTTGGGATGAGGATGGGCAGTCAGTTAATATATTTATTTTGAGGTACGTCTCAATTTAAGAGACATCTGAACACAAAATGTGGAAGTACTTGTAAATGGACTTTATTTTGTGTTTCTCTGTAGTGCTATTCTGCCTACACTATTGATAGTTATTTTTACATCTAGTTGTTTAATCTGTGGATTTTGGTACATGAATATTAGACAGGATGTCCTAACATGAAGCTCTGTGATTTGTGTATAACAGATGTTATCCTACATGTGTACATCTTGATGTGTAGTCCATTTGTGGTTTAGCCATAATCCAAAAATGTTACAAGACATCCAGAGGATACATACCATAAAGTTTTCTTATGCTCCCAGCCTCTCTGTTTCTCTGCATGGTCACATCTTTCATTTAACCTTTCAGCTTCACAACCCTTTGCTCACGTAAACGTGTCTAGAATTTATCAGTATCTCTGTTTATTGCACTCCTCCTGTTTTTCCCTCTTCTCTTAAAATATTTGAATTTCTTGGTTTTCACCAGGGAATAAAGCATCTCTTTTCAATAATGCAATTCAAAATTCAAAACCAACATGGCTAATTTGGAAAGAGTGGTGGCCAGAATAAAGAAAAAGATTGCTAGCCTCTTTCAAGATAGTCTGGGGCCTCATCTCTATTAAGTAAAGGACGGGTAATATGAAGCAATATCTGTCCTTTACAAAATCAGCTGCTCTCTACTGGAACATCCTTCAGCCCCTGCTGTATGGAAATCTGCAATTTTGAACAACTAACAGAAAGATGAACATCAATACTCCTATTTTAAAAAAATAAACTGCTCTTTCAAAATCTGTGGCATTAGGATTTAGTTCATTTTCCAAAATTTCCAATTGTGTAGGTTTATGTGTAGGAAAATGGGATTTCAGTGAGATTAAATTTGTGATAACGCTCAAGAGTCTGTGCTATCAAAGTAGTGTGGCACAACATTTTATAAAGATTACAATTTTTTAAGATTTTTTTCATTTATTTTAGCTTCATAATCTAATGGTGGTTTTAACTTTTTCAAAATACTATTCTCGGCTTCAGAGTATCATTGAAGTCCTTGAGACATAATTGCATAAAACCTAAGTTACTTTAATTTCTGTTTTTAAAACTTCAACTGAAGTTACTATTTACAAAGAAAAACTGTTGCTAACCTGAATGATAAGGTGCTGAAAAATTAGCGCCTTCGAAAATGTGCTCGGCAAATGTTAAAATGTCTAGTGTTCTGTAATAGTTATAATGTTCATTTTAGAGATGCCATAATTGAGACCATTCACAGGAATAAATGCCAGCAATTGGAATTCCCTGGTTTTAATATTTTGGGCATTATACGTGCAAATTTGTTCTTTAGTTACAGATCTGCAGAGTGCCCTGTTTAAGTCCTCAATGATGTCTATCTGTGGTGCTATTAGGGGATTACTCTTGCTTTTCTGCATAACCTTTTTTGTTGTTGTTGTTTCCTATGGCAACACACCGTCTAGATAAAAATGTTTACCAGTGATCTGTATGTTCCTCAGCATTGCTTTAAATATCTGGATTATTTGCAAGATATTGATATCCAGTCCATGAAACAACTGTGCTGGAATCCCTGTTCACATAGTATCTATCATCTGACAAAATTTAGAGGACACTCTGTTACTGTTTAATTAAGAAATAAGGACTAGAGACAAGTTTATTTAAAATGTGTGCTGTAAACTCTCATAATGGAAAAATAAATCCATGTTCTGAACAACTTTCAGTCCAAACAAAAAAAGATAAAGCATGTAAGAACAGGGCAGCTTCATATAATGAACATTGAAAAAGTTAAATGTTTTTTAAATGTAAGAACAAATTTTGCTAATGGGAATTGTCATTATTGAAAGGCTGCCTCTTGGGGGCCAGAAAATGTGCTTATGGCAGAAGACTTCCTTGTGTAGTCTCTTTTGTGCTAAATAGGTTTCTGTTGTGTAGTGTGATCAAACCAATGCCAACTTATCTGTAGGATTTCCAATGAGTAATTTAATGTTGCTTACAATATATACTTTAGTTAAAATGTCCTTCAAAGAGTTCACATCTCATAATCGCATTTCATAAATCATATAAATTCTGCTTTAACTGAACTTGGTGTCAAAACTCACATTGCCGTAATTGGGGTGGGAATTTCACATTATTATTTCATATAAAAGCACATAAAGCATTATGATTTAAAGTTACCTATCTAAAAGTAAGCCCAGAACTAAAACTACTGCTGTTTCAGTAATACAGTCAATGACACCGCATGGAGAACTAAGTGTGTGAGACAGAAAAATAAATTTCTTCTTTACAATTTGTCTTTGACAAAACTTATAAAATGTGAAAGTTTCAGGAAAATTTTCAGTTTCTGTGGTATGTAGGGAAACATAGAATCCTATTTTCTGCTGATATAAGCACTTAATGGTGTTTTTTTCCCTAATGCTGAGAGATTTTATCCTGTAAAATGCAAACCTTTATTTACTTGTATTTCCCAGCCACTTTCAGTTTCCACTTCTAGCTTAATTTCTTTTCCCTCAAAATGCATTTATCCATGTCCCTGTTTTCTCTGCCTTCCAGAGGAAGACTTAAATTCTTTACCAGACTCCCCTCATTTCTTTAGTGACCTAAGACCCCAAATCTGCCTATCTTCTAAACCCTTTGTTCTTAGCTGCTACTCTATGAGATTTTAGTTTTCATTCCTATCTTTGGTTTCTAGCCCTGGCCCATTCTGGAGCAGGCAATACAGGAAATCCAGGTTTGCATTTCTGGTCATATCCTGGACGAATTAAGGTCTGTTATGTTATAAAGTTATATGTGCACAATACAGTCACGTGTATGAACTATGTGAACAGGACTTGCTTGTTGAAAATACAATCTATGAAATATTCCAGTTATCAGTAACTGGAGTTACTGGAGACTCTAGGAAATTTCTGTTAAGGATGTGAGTTTTCAAAACTTCTAGCTTGATCACGTAAGAGTGAACATGGCACAAGCCACATCTGTGAATCCAACTCATCTTCTGACCTCTCCGTCTTCCCCTTTAGAGTTTCTACTTCTTGATCCAAAGCCCAGGGCTGTTAAAACTATCCAGAGAAAAGGCCACTGGATTTTAAGAATGGACAAATTCTATTTTTTCAGCAGCCTTTTTCTCTGAAGTACTTGAAACAATTAGCTAAAACTCTGGCCTTTGCTCACCTCGCAAGTCTTGCTGTGGCATTTACCCATCAAAGTATCACCGCAAAGGAGGAGAGGACTGCCAAACCAATGGCATACAGATCTGCGGAGGAGGTTTTTTCAACCGTAACGATCGTGCATTGCAGATGTCAGTATGTCATCTGCATCATTAGGATTTTTATGTTATTTTGTGTCCTCCTGATAGGGCATTAGAAGCATTCTCTTTCTTTGCTGTACAAGGTAAGGACTTGTTGCTTGTAGTGCAGACTGCATAAGGCATGAGGTCCAGTCTCTTACATTCTGCATAATTTAATGGGATGTCATGCATATGTTTAAAAGACTTCGTAAGCATCCTCAATTTGTCTGTTTTTTAGAGGAAGGCCTTTGCCACTTAGAAAGACAGGATTCCAACAGGCTGGGCTGAAGCTCATTGAAGTTAGCAGATGAAAGCCTAAATTTTCTGCCGATTTTACAGGAATCAACAACCTCTTTAAGCTAGAGATGAGAGAACATACTATCAGTATGTTTAAATGGAAAACACATCCATTATGCTATTTTGGAAAAAAGAAAGAAAGAAACATTTGCATTCGTAAAGCAATTCTTAACCCTTATCATTTGCTACCTCAAGTTTTAACTTCCTAAAGTTTAGAAATCTGCAGTTAAATCAGCTAGACAATATTGACTCTGCCCTAGAGTCAGTAGTTACAGCTTCTAATAGTCACTTTTTTTCCTTTCATAGTTCTTTTGTAAGGTGTTATTTTTGGATCAATGACATTTTGTAAGTATTTTAAGTCGGAAGCCATTTGAATTTTGGAAATACCATTGTACTGTATTCATTGTACACACACTGCTTTCCACCCACTTCCCCCACCCCAACAAGCGTCTGTCTTGGCTTACAGAAAACAAGTTGTCTTTCCCCGTAAGATGATGTCCTCATACATTTTGTCTATATTGTGGTCCAGTTATAATAATACTTCTGCACTGACAAATTGCAGCTCTGTTCACAGGCATTGAGACTTGGTAGATATAATTTACAGAGAGTATGATTGCCTTCAGAAAGCACGTGCATGTCTTGCAGTCTGATAAACCAGACAGTTCCCTTTTAGTGTTGTAGTCATTACAGACACAGAGTTTTGTGTACCTGTAGCCATACTCATAGCAACGGGCTTTTTGGTAGCTTGTCAAAGAGCTTGGCAGGGGGAGGTGGTTGATATTTTCTTTTCCTACTGCTGATGTATCAGTGTCATGTCTGTGATTTTGTTCTCTGTTTCTGTTGCAGAACTTCCCATGGGCCATTTGGTGCAGGTGTAAAGTGTTCAGATACAATCATAGCTTGTAGGGGAGTTTGGTGTGAGGGTTGGTTGTTTTTCTCTACTGTGTATCAGGTGGGAAGTGGCAGGGTGGGGTTTTGAGCATGGCATCTGGAAGGGATAGAACCAAGGGCACTCTGTAGAGGATGGGGAAAAGGCACCAAAGTAGAATGTAGGCGTTTGGCATATTTTTGGGGTTGTAAACATCTTCCATCCTTTTTCTACATTCATTGTGCTAAATTTTGGGACTTGTCCTTGAACTGACTTTCAAGACGACATTCCTGGGGGCATAAGATCTCCTGCAGACTCTACAGAATGAATTTGGGTTTTTTTTGCCTTTTTCTACTTCACTGTTTTACGTACCAAGTGCATTTGCAGATGGAACGCAGAGTGGCAGTTTTCTAGCAAGATGGTTTGATTACATCCGAAGGCTTGTAATCACAAGCTTTGGTGGGACAGACTATGAAAATGCAGTGTAAATGGTGCATACAAATTGAATTGACCTCTAACTGTAATAAAGGAACGAGATTAATTGCCTTATCCTAGATGCTACTAATTATTTACATTTTGATTTTATATGACTGACTAATAAATTATAGAAAGGGAGGCAAGTTTAAAAAATAACAACCATCCCACAGCATAGGTATTTTCATCTGCACGTCTTAATTAAATATATGTTTGAATTCATGAAAGCATTGTATTGACTTCAGCTTTTACCCAGCTAGACAAACGCAAGGAAAAGGTAAACAATAAATGCTTTCAGAGAAGATCTTTTGCAAAAAAGACAAACCCATTCTTTTCCACTTTTTTTGGCAGTTTTAGTCTGTGTGCTACAACTTAATACACCTTAAGAGGGAGAAGAATTTTCTGTATAGCTCTTATCTGCTGAGTGTCCAGCTTGTTCACTTTTTTGAGTTTAGTCTGTTCTGTAGTACTCTGCTCACAGTTCCTGAAACTTCATATACAAACCTGTATATAGATTTTTTCCATTATCTTTAGCAAATGCAAATCAAAAAATGTAGTTTGCCTATCTTTTTCTTTTATAGAATGTTTTTAATTGTAAGCGCTGCTAAGAAACATTAAAATATTTTAACCTTAGTGCCTCTTCCATTTTAAAGATAAAATAAGAATTGCCAGCTTATTTTAAAGTTTATAAAAATTCCGAAAATGTACATGTTAATCTTAAAGAGATTCTAATAAGCACCTTATATAATGGGAATTACATAATTTCTTAAAAAAAATGTGAATTTGGGGGGTTTTTTTTGGTTTAAAAGTAGAGTTTCATGAAGCTTAAATTAGACAGCATGGTAAAAAAATCTTTGGTGTTTAAATAAATGCAGTGTAGCATTACTGTGTCTTTGGAAACATGACCTAAAGTTTGACCGTTTTCAGCGTAACTGAGAAAATAACGCAACTTTAACATAGTTTGGGGGAGCATTTTAAACTAAATGTGGATTGAAAGGAAAAGTGTAACTATGTATTTACATTAAGTTCTTCAGGTTCTAACCAATTACAGTCAAAACAAGTTGTTTGTTTGGTCCGTGTAGTGTGTCCCCCCCCCGTCCATGGCTTTGGGTATAAAAAAAAAATAACAATCTACTTGACTCATGGGATTTCTGTAATTTTCGGCCAATATTCTATATATGTTGTCTAAAACACAATTTATTCCCCTAAAAATCAATACAGCCTGAATCTGAATGCCCAATAGTCTATCTCAAACATATTAAAGTTATTTTTCTACAATAATAAAAATAATTATTTAACGGTCAGTGCTACAAAAATGGAGGGTAAAAGGAAATGTTGCTGAAGTTACAGGAAGTCATGTTTTGAGGTCCTGCTCTAAGGCAGAGGAATTAGTGTCTGAGTTGCAGGTGATGTTTTTACTTCAATATATTAGTATGATAAAACTATAGACAGTAGATAAGGGAGGGAAAAAAATCGTGTTCTTAAAGACGGCACAACTCAAGGAATATGTAATTTGTATTTAAAAATATGTACTTCTCAAATATCTTGAAATTTGAATCAGTATCTAGAATGAGACAGAAGACTCTTGAATTAGTTTTTAAAATTCTATTTGTTTTAAAGATGCTGTGTAGGGATGGGAAAATATCAGAGGTTTATGAGAGGTATGTTGACCTGTGGATAAATACTGATTTGAACCAGTGTAACATTTTGTAGCTGCCCTTTTGTCTTGGAGGAAGAAATGTAAAGTATTCATTAATCGTGTTATATTTGAAGGTGCTTTTTTTTAGAACCTAGTATCTTATGAAAGCCTGTGTAGTGGTGAACATGTCATAAGAGTTTCCGTGTTAATATTTTAACAACCTTTAGCAAAGAAAATATAAACAACCCCCCCAACCAGAACACCAGCTACTAATCTCAGTATTACAGATTTCTTATTTTAAAACAAGCATCCAAATCAGTGTAAAAGAGTCAATAATTTAAATGATGTGAAAATATGTCAAATTTATAGATCTGCTGATGCAAAAGAATTGCTTTGCACTCTTAAAGTGTGGATGATTTCCACTATTTTTAAAATTGCTACACCATAGGTTACACAAAGCTTGTATAGTAATTTTTCCTTTGGAGATGCACCTCATAAGAGCTTGCAAATAATGTGACCTCTTATTGCATTTTGCTTTTGTTTTATTGTTCCTTTCTTCTTCATAATATCAGTCTCTAACGTCTAGGGCTAAATTGTGGAACTTTTTCCTAATATACTTTCTCTTCCTCACACCCCAACATAATTTAAGGAATTATGTTGCTGTCACTCATTTGACTGTTGTTATTGCTCATGGGACATTAATGGAAAAAAAGCTAAGGTTTGTAGAATTGTAGTCACTGAATACTGAGTCTGTTTCTTAAGCAAAAGTGTCATCAAAACTATTCTGTAAAATCTGTTGTAGGAGGAAAGGGCGCTTAGGGGGTTTTGTTTTTCTGGTTTGGGTTTGGGGTTTTTTTGGGTTGTGTGGCCTTTTTTGTTTGGTTGGTTTTGATTTTGGTGAGAGCTCAGACAATTAACAGAACCAGGAGGAAAGAAAAGCTGGATTTTGGTACTTTAACTTCTAGTTGCATGCAGTTTTCATGCAAATTCTTATTTACTAGTTCATTATTGTTAAATTGTATCTGCCTTCAATCAAGAGATTGCATTTTGTTCTGTACAGCACGTGTCAATCAAAGCCTTAGAATCACATCGAAGTACAAATGGAGCATATTTATGTGTCTGACTGTTGAGGCAATTCACGTATTCAAATAACAGACACAGAATACTTCAACTGCCCTGCAAACTGGAATCCCAAATGCCATACAAAGCTCTGAAATTGCATCCATCACTTCTCATATTTCAACATTGTCAAGACTTTTGGCCTTCATCCTATTACATAATTTATCCAATCTCTCCTGGCTGTACAGTCATTACAAGATGAAGAGATTTGAGTTCCCTGTTTTCCATTTCACCTTTCCCCGAGACATCCCCAGTTTAATCTTGCCATCGCTTAGTTATTGCAAAAATGGCCAAAACCACTGTGAAAGAATATATATTGCAGCATATAAATGAACTCAAAGTTCTCATATTAGCGGTTAGAATATAAAATAATTCAGATTTAAGAGGACCTCAGATCATTCTTCCTGGGTTCACAGTCTTAATGATCGAAGAGAGAAACAAAAAGGAAAAAGAATGAACTTCAGTTTGCTGTAAATATATGTGTTTGCTTTTTCCAAATAGCCAGTGAACAACAAAATTTGTTAATTGCCCAGCTCTTCCACTGTGGCCAGAGCCCTCTCTGTTGTCTTGATGTTTACTGCTACTTCCATCACATAGAAGAAACTGTGTGTGAGAAACTTGAAACTCATTCTTGAGGTTTTACGGAAGACACAAGGCAGGAAAGAGCTTAGGGTTGGGGGGGCGGGGGGTTTGCTTGTTTGTTTGTTTTTACAGTGGGGTTATTTTAAATAATCCCATCTGGTTCAATTTGGTTTTGCTTCAAATGTCAACCCCTTCATCTTTGAGGTTATTTCTGTTACCTCACTAGGTGTTTTCATCAGCATCTGTTACACACAACTAAGTATCTGTACAAAAATTACCGTGCATCTGGACTTGGTGAAAATGTGGTAGATATTCGTTGGTGCAGTGTAGTGCATTCTTCAGATGGCAATTTGTTTAGGTTAACACTGTTGTATTACTTATGTAGGAGTTCTAAAAACATTTTGGCTGTGGGAACAAAATGCCATTTATAAGCATAGCAAAGCTGAGCCTCTTAGAAAATTAAACGGAAGAGGAAAATGCATCTTCGTACTGTCCAATAAATAGGAGATGGGTGGTGAGAGGGACGCACATTGAAAGGGTTCAGGAATAAGACAATCTGATGGTATATGGTGTATCCCCTACTTTAAAAGTATCTTTTTGTGTAATTATTATGTAATTCAAGACCAGATAGTCTAATGTTCAACAGCTGTATTTGAAGGACAGATTTTTTCAGAAAAACTTCAGATCCCATTTAAGTGTAACTAAAGCTGGTTGAACAGAAAAGAGGTGGCAGATAACAAAGTGATTAAAACGCAGTTTATTTTTACTACCATGTACAGAGCACAAAAGTAATTTTAAATATTTTTCAAAAAATGTAAAATGAGAAGTTGATCGAGAGTCCAATATTCTCACCCGCCCTTCTGCTTGCCTTTACATCTTGATAAGAGTTGTGTTTCTCTTGATGTCCTCTCTCTTGCATTGGAATTTTGCAACTGAAAGCAATTCCTTCAAAAGTGTCTGACCCTAATTATGTCTGACAGTTGGGAACACATGAAAAATATTTTGAAAATTGGCTTTTTGTTTTGGTGTCTTAATTGGAGGGATGTCTGTAAGTGTTGGTTTTCTCATCAATGAATTGTGGTACAATACGCAAATAATTTTGGTTTAATATTTGAATGTTTATAAAGTACTTTGGGATCTTGTCAGTGGCTTTTTGAGTAATAACATTAATATTAGATGTACATTAAATAATTTCTGTTTAAAGATAAAATGAGCTAAGTGGATGTAAAATACAAATCAAATTGATTAGGCATACTATTTATTTTCTAGTGAACAAACACAAGCCCTGGATTGAGACATCATACCATGGAATCATAACTGAAAACAATGACACTGTAATTTTGGACCCTCCCCTTGTTGCTTTGGATAAAGATGCACCTGTTCCCTTTGCAGGTAAGAACATACGTTAACAGCAACATTTGAACATACAGATTGCATTATGAAGTTATTAGCATTTTTAAGGAACGAATTTGCAGTGCAGAGTTAATGTAATCCGGAGAACGCTTTTAGAGGCTGTATCTGAGTACTCAGGACTTGACCATTGGCCCACAGACCTTGGAATGAGTTTTTACAATGAATGTATCTGCTCATTTGTTGTGAAGCAAAAGTAATTATAAACAGCATAATGCAGCTTCCACTATCAACAGTTTTTAATGAAAATACAAGAATTGTGTAATTAAATTTGAATTTGCTTTTACAGAACTGAATCATTATAATTGCCTAAAGTAATAATACGTAATTAATTTTGTTTAGTAATAACACCCCCTGCTTTCTCTCTTCCTATTCTGCTCCCTGGCCCAAACCTGGCTATGGACAAACTATGTGATAAATATTTAAAGTTGCTCAAGTTTTATGTTACTGTATTCGTACTTTATAACTGTCAAGAGTTGGACAGAAAATTTAATGGAGGGTTTGAAGATTTTTTTCTCAGATCACTGTATGATAGATGTATGTCATATAGAAGTTTTTACTTGTATTAAGTCTATTTTTCCTGACACTTATTCTGTCATATTATGAGTTCCTTAAACAGAAAAGGGTACTTTTGCATGCCAAGCAAGTTTTCTCTCGAATTCCCTGTTTCATTAAAAATAGTTTTTGAAGAAAAGGGAGACTATTAAGGCCTGATAGCTGTTCTGAAGATCCTAAAAACATGCAGTTGTAAAAAAGATTATATTGCTTAAGAATGTTTATCTTTATAAGGAAAAGAACTTGTGAAGATGAGTATCCTTGTTCTCATGGAATACAGTCATGTTCAGTAAGCAGTAAGTCAAAGTACTTGGCCCAAACAGCATTTTACAGGATCACGTAAGAATTGTTGGTAGCCAGTTTCCCCCAAAAGCATATACTGGCATAAACTCATACCACGCAAAAAAGGGATTAATGAATTTTTTTTATATATTGAACTCCATTTTAATATCAAGATTTGTTTGTCACTTGTGGTTCTTGGTTCTTGGTTGCCCAGAACACTTGTCTTCCTCAACCATAGATGCATTGGGGATGTTCAGTGAAGGGGACCCAGCTAAATCTAGTCAGAGGAAAAAGCCTCGAGTAGCATATATGTATGGATACAGCATGAAATATTTTTGTCTGATGATTAGTTCCTATGGCACTGAGTTACTTGCTAATGGAGGCACCATCAATGTCCATTCAGAGGTAAGTAGGCAGCCTCTAACTGCGAGGTACTAATTGTAATCAGAGCAGGAGTACTTCATACAAAGATGCTCAAGATAAGGTATTCTGACTCCATTACTAGTTATTGAAGCAAAGCAAAAAGTTCTTGGTTTTTGTTTTATGTATTCATTGTTTTCTTGTTTTATGTATTCATTAAGAAGCAACTATATATTAAAACAAACACAAAGTGTGGAATGAGACTTTGAATGATAAACAGTTACCTGTAATGTATTTGAGTACACTTTTTTTCTTAGAATGGTAACTTTCACATACCTGTGCGATTTATTCTTCCAATTGTTTGTGGAAAACAGTAATGTAAATTTAGATTAAATCCTTGCTAAACTAAGCCTATCTGAGAAATCTTCAGATAACAGTTATTTAGAAATGAAGATCGATTCCTAGTGAAAAGATGCCCTTTTCATTTTGGGGGGATTTTTCTGTTACTATGAAAGTTTCATCTCATATTTGCTTGTTTTATTTGCATTCCCTTAGGATCCTTACACGGATGTTAATCGCATGTGCTGTTTCACTGATACTTTTAGAAACTCTTTGCTGACTGGGGATTTGCTAGCCTGGTGATTTTCTTCATTTTTACATTGGGACAATCGACGTGGTTTTTTTATGAATTAGTGATTTATGTTTCTTGTAGAAAATCATCCTTTGAAATACTGAACTTGCACAGACAGACCGGCTTTTCTGATAAAGATTACGTTAGGCAGTAGTTTTAATTTAGTTTCTTCATTTCTTCATTTTAATTATTTATGTTTTAAGTAGTATTATGGGGTCTGGGAGGGAAAATACTTGGTGTGTATTCCCTGATAGTAATAGTTCATTTCAGGTAATGTGCATTTGGCCTCATGATCTGCAACCCAGACATAATATTATAATACTGATTGAACCCTTAATTCCCTTAAAGGGTTTGGATTCCCTACCTGTTTGGAAAAACCTCTGTGTGCTTTTTTTTTTTAAGACACTTGTGTTTTAAAATTGGAGTGACTTATTATTTCTGTTTTAAATTTCTGCTTTAATATAATGTAATTTTATTTGGTTTCGTAATGTCATTAATTTTATTATAGGTCTTTATGGAAAATTCAATTTGTGTAATGTGTTAGTAATGTTTGATTTCTATGTCTGTTCTCATGTTCTCATTTTTTAGTTTAAATATTAATTGTGGCATAGACCAACTCTAAACTGTAAACAGTATTTTTGTTTTATCTTCGGGAAACTTTAACATTTTTCCTAACACTTGTGACTTTTTTCCTCTCCATGGCTACTACGGTAAGTCTTATAAACTGTTTTCTCAACCCCTTCTAGTAGTACATACGTTACGGTGCATGTCAAATTGCTGTTCATAGATTGGGCACAAGAGACAATGGCTATAATCTGCACTTTTTTTCTCACCTCTGTCTAATGTTTAAAATCAAGGATGATGACAGGAGAAAAAGGAATCTTACGTGCAGTTACCCTCTCGACAGGTTTGTGTTTCCAGGGAAAACTAACAGGACTAAATGCGCCTGTGAAAATGCTGGCTGTCAGATATGATCAGCCTATTTCATAACTGGAGCATGAAGATTTCCACAAGATTGCAATGAATGGTCTTTGGTGTCTCTTTATCTTATGAATTTATTGTGAATTGTGCAATGATTGGAGCATATGTAAAATCGTGATTCTTAAAGTTATCACGGTATGAACATATTCACTCTCTTTTTTTCATGCAAGTACATTTTTCAGACCCCTAGTTTTGAAGGAAATCTTGAAAATACCGTTGTACCAGAAGTAATATGAGTAGTTTTCCAAACTTCAGTTTTTCAAGTCCTGACCTGAAAGGGTTTTTCACACGCTGGTATCGAGATGCAACTGATCTTTAAAATAACTATGCTCATCACAGCAGTCTGGAGCCTTTTGCAGGGTATCACAGGAAAAAAAAACCCCAAACTGCAAAACCCATGAAGAAACTGCAAGTCCTGTAGAAATAAGTTATGCCTTCCATCCTTCAAACAGAATTGTGTAGGTGCAGTGTGGACTTCGCTATTATCTAATTTAGGGAAATACATTGGAGGAATCGCTTGTTTAAAAAAATATAGTAAAACCCACCCAAAAGAAGGAACATAACTTTAATTAGACTTGCACCAACCTGCAGGGTCTGCTGTACAACAGTCAGCTATTACATGCTGGTTATGAGGCATAATCCTTGAAGTCAAATCACTTCAAGGATTTGACTTTCAGGCTTAGGAGTGGTTTGGCTAGAAACATGGTGAAATCAACTGAATCAATTTGACAGTGTTCTGTTTCTGTAATAGCAAGAAATCCTCACAAAATGCTGTAGGATTTTGCAAGGCTATTTGGAAAGGACACCTGCCTGCATTTCGGTAACAGCAACTGCATTTCATCAGCAGTGTTGTACAAAAATAGATCTGAGAGGAACTTCAGGATGTCTGCAGTCCATCCTCCTGCCCAAGGCAGGACCCATTATACCTGTGTCGTTCCTGATGAATAGTTTTCTGTCCTAATCTTTAAGATCTATAGTGCCAGAGATGCAACGGCTTCCCTCGGCAACCTATTCCATGCTTCACCATGCTCACTGTTTTTCATGATGCTTAACCTGAACTTTCTGTACTGCAATTCTAGCCCATTAGTTTTTGTCCTATCCACCATGACTCGGCAGAGATTATTCCCATTCTTTTTTTTTTTTT